>CAUYQV010038670.1:0-78432 GCA_963574575.1 Galagoides demidoff | reverse complement strand
GGCTGGATTAGAACTCACCAGCTCAGGTTTATGTAGCTGGTGCCTTAGTCTCTTGAGCTACAGGTGCTGAGCCTATTTATCTTTTCTATCCTGTCAGCTGCTTTATGTATTTTGAAGCTTTGTCCTTAGTTGCATACATATTTAGTATTGTTGTGGATAATTGATCTTTTATTGTTGTGTACTAACTATTGTTATTTTTCTTTTGAGACAGAGTTTCACTTTAGCCCTCAGTAGAGTGCTGTGGCATCATAGCTCACAGCAGCCTCAAACTCCTGTGATCCCCTTGCTTCAGCTTCCCGAGTAGCTGGGACTACAGGTGCCCACAACAACACCCAGTTATTTGTAGAAATGAGGTCTCTCTCTTGCTCAGACTGTTCTTGAACTCCTGAGCACAAGCAATCCACCTGTCTCGGCTTCTCAGAGTGCTGGGATTATAGGCATGAGCCACCACACCCAGCCCATCGTTGTTACTTTTGATAGTTTTTTTAACTCTGAAATCTACTTTGTTTGATATTAATATAGTCATCCAGCTCTTCTTTTCTTATATATTTTTTGTTTACAGGATGTACCATTTTTCTTCCTTATACTTTTAACTTACATATATTATCATATTTGAATCTATATTATTGTACTCAAAGTCAATTTCTTATAGGCACAATATAATTGGATTTTTTTTTTTAACAGAGACAGGGTCTTGCTCTGTCACCCAGGCTGGAGTGCAGTCGCATAATGATAGCTCACTGCAGCCTTGAACACCTAGGCAATCGTCCTGCCTCAGCCTCCTCAATAGCTGGGACTACAGACAAGTGCCACTGTGCCTGGCTGGTTTTTTTTTTTTTTAAGAGACAGGGTCTTTCTACTATGTTGCCCAGGCTGGTCTCAAATTCCTGGGCTCAAGCATTCCTCCTGCTTCAGAATCCCAAGTATCTGGGATTATAGCCGATAAACACCAGGTGGTTCATGATATTCAATCCATCCTCACAATCACTACTTTAAATTGGTGTGTTAGAGCAATTATGCTATTAATAGTTGCAATATTGATGTATTTGGGAATAGGTGTGCCACTTTATTATTGGTTTTCTGTTTAGTTTTACTGTTTTTTAACCTTTTGTTCCCTTATATCAACTTTCTTTTGTATTAAACATTTTTTAGCACCCTACTTTATCTATTGTGGGTTTTACTACATTTTTTAACATAGTGCTTTTGTGTTAGTTGCTCTAAAAATACTCAACTTTTCACAGTCTATTTATAGTCAGTAGTTTATCACTTCAAGTGGAATATAAAAACATTACCACCACGCAGGTCCTTTGGCCTTGCTGTATGTTGGTGTTGTCTTATAAGTTATATCCACATGCATTACAAGTCCTGCTAAGGGGCGGCGTCTGTGGCTCAAAGGAGTAGGGCACCAGCTCCATATGCTGAAGGTGGTGGGTTCAAACCCTGACCCAGCCAAAAACTACAAAAAAAAAAAAAAAAGTCCTCCTAGGCATTCTAGCACAGATGTGGAGGGGAGGGAACACTTTTACATTGTTAGTGGGACTGCGAACTGATACAGCCTCCTTGGAAAGAAATATGGAGAATCTTCAAAGAACTCAAAATAGACCTTTCATTTGATCCTGCAATCCCATTACTAGGCATCTACCCAGAAGAAAAAATATCATTTTATTATAAGGACATTTGCATTAGATTATCATAGCTGAATTTACAATCACCAAGATATGGAAATAACCTAAACGCCCATCAACACAGGAATGGATTAATCAACTGTGGTGTATGTCTACCATGGATTACTATTCAGCCTTAAAAAAGATGGAGACCTTACATCTTTTGTATTAACCTGGATGGAGTTGAAACACATTTTTCTTGGTAAAGTATCACAAGAATGGAAAAGCAAGTATCCAATGTACTCGATACTAATATGAGGCCAATAGATGAACTAATACATGCTCACACAAGAGAAAACCTCAGTTCAACTCAAGTTGGAGGGAGGAGGACGGGGGGAGGGGGAATGAGGATTGCTGAGCTCCCCCAGTGGGCACAACGGAAGTGGATCTGGCAGACCTCCTGAGTGCAGGACACAACTGCAACAGGGACTCCATCTAACTAATGCGAACGCTGTAACCTCATCATTTGTGCTCATATTAATCTGTAATTCAAAATTCTGCAGGACAATGCTACCATATTTGCTTTCAGCTGTTGCATCTATTCTTAAAAATTCAAATAGAAGTAACTTCTTATATTTACCCTGATATTTATCGTTTCTGCGGCTCTTCTTTCCTTACTGATTTCTTTCTGCTACCCTTTTCCTTTTGCCTGAAGAATTTCCTGTAGCATTTCTTTTATAGCACATGCTGGCAAGAAATTCTCTTACTTTTCCTTTATATAAGAGAATGTATATACTAATATTTTTTTCTTCTGGGCAGATGCCTAGTAATGGGATTGTGGGATCAAATGGATGCTCTACTTGTGGGTCTTTGAAGGGTATGTTTATAGCAGCTCAATTCACAATCACAAAGATGTGGAAACAACCCAAATGCCCCTCAACACACGAATGGATTAATAAACTGTGGTATATGTATACCAGGGAGGTTTATTCAACTGCAGAAAGGATGGAGACTTTGCGTCTTTTATATTTACCTGGATGGATTTGAAAGAAAATTCTCCTAAGTGTCTCAAGAGTGGAAAATCAAGTATCCTATCTACTCAGTACTAAGTTAAAACTAGAAGATTAACAACTACCAGCCCACATGAGAGACAAGCATAATTAAATTCAAGAGGTGGGGAGGTAAGAAGGGGGTTCACTAAGTTCCCACCTAACAGGACATCGTAGGGGTATATGGGGGCTTCCTGGGTGAAGGACTCAACTCCAACTTTACCTTTCAAATGCAACAATGTAACCTAATTATGTGTGCCCTCATATTAACCCTTCCCTAAAGAATTTAGAATATTTTACCTTAATTTTGTTTTTCGAGGAGCCTGGCCACATCCATTTTATTTATTTATTTATTTATTTTTATTAAATCATAGCTGTGTACATTAATGCAATCATGGGGTACAATGTGTTGGTTTTACACACAATTTGGAATGCTTTCATCAAACTGGTCAACATAGCCTTCACCACATTTTCTTGGTTATTTTGTTAAGACATTTATATTCTACACCTTTTTACCTTAATTTTTGAAGTATATTTCTCCTGTATATCAAATTCAAGGATAACTATTCTTTTTCTTCATTTAAAAAATATTGTTTTGGGCAGCGCCTGTGGCTCAGAGGAGTAGGGCGCCGGCCCCATATGCCAGAGGTGGTGGGTTCAAACCCAGCCCCGGCCAAAAAAAAAAAAAATATATTGTTTCACTTCATTTTGGCTTCTGTTGGTTCTGATAAGAAAACTCATAGCCACCCAAATTCTTGTTTCCTTGCAAAGGATACACTTCCCTCCTCTCCTTTGCTTGCTTTTTAATACTTTTCTTTGTCTTTAATTTCCTGACATTTGGCTGTGATATGTCTAGGCATGAAGTTTGGGAGTCTATCCTACTCGGGGCTCACCAAGCTTCTGTATGTTTAGGGGCGTTTCTCCTTAAACTCAGGAAGTTGTTTATCAATTACACATGTATTAATTGAAATATCTTTTCTGCTCCATACTCTTTCTTCTGTTCCTCATTACATAAATTTTTGTGACTTAGTTTTATCTATGAGGCTGCATTCAGTTCTTGAAAACCTTTGACTTCTTTGTTACTCAGCTTGGATATTTTCTACTGATGTAAAAATTTCACTAATTCTTTCCCCTGGTATTCAGTTCTGCTGTTTAAGTTTTGATTTCTGTTATATTTTTCAAATCTAAAATTTCCATCTCTTTCTTCTTTATGTCTTCTATTTTTTTTTGCTAAAATGTTCAATAATCTTCTCATTTCAAGAGTACTTGCCTGCTGGAGAACTTTTTGCCATCATTGTTTTAGTCTCTTTTCCAGGTAATTCCAACATTCGTGTCATTTTGGTTTTGGCATCTCTTTAATTTTTTTCCCCCGTGCAAGTTGTGTTTTTCTGACTCTTCATATTTTGAGTCCTTCTAGGTTATATTCTCATATTATATTACAAGACCCTGGATGCTGTTTGAATACTATTGAGAATGTAGGCATTTTGTTCTAGTGGGGAATTGATCCAAAGTGGTTAGAACACAAGTGTTCCTACCACCCTTTTCTGGGTTATGGTTTCAATGTCATCTCCACGCTCAAAGGATTTGCAGGGCTATTTGGATTTGGCACTTTCACGAAGCACTCATTACTCAGTTTGGGACCTGGCCAGTGTCTGCATTTCTTGGTTCAGTTCTAAATGTCCTTGATACTTTGCAAACAGCCAGACCCACAGATGTGCAGTTCAGGGCAAGCCCAGGGGCTTATGAACATTATAGAGGCATTGTTTGGGCTCCTACCTGTCCACGATGATCTTGCCTTATACCTTTTGATTCCCTGGTTCTCCCCTTTTTTGTCCTCTAGCCAGAGGGCAGGGCTTATGGTCCTCACTTTGCTATGCCATGAACATGCCATGCTGAGGCCAAGGACAGAGGGAAAAATAGCAGGTTTCTGCCCCCACCCCCCAACCTTGGGACCACAACTCTTTCAATCAGGAAGAAAGCATACCTTTTTTCAAGCACCCTTGTGGCTGCTCTTGCCACCAGGATAACCTTTTCTTGCTCCTTGAGCCTGAACTAAAGGACTCCTTCTGGAGCTCCTCTGTCTTCACTGACACCCACTTATTGGTTCTGGTTTTACGTTGAGTCCAGGATAAGAGAGGGGAAAATGCTGAACTTACGGCTGTTTCCAGCACTTTGAATTGCGATCTTGCTCCCAATATGTGTGCTACTCTTTACTTTACAGAGTTCTCAGATAGCTGATGCGTACACTATGTCTAGGTTTTGTAGCTCTCTTTGGTGGGAGAGTCAGAGTGTTGGGAACTCTTCCCACATTTCCTAGATTTGGAATGATCTGGCTAGTTTTTAGCATCATCCTTGTACTGCATATAATGGATTCCACTAGGAATAATTAAAGGTTTTATTCATTAAAGTCAGGGCAACTCAAGTTTGAAACTTTCATTATACCTTATAGGTTTGCCCCCACACCTGCAAAATCAGTATTATTCCCTCTTATGAGGGTTTGTGTCAATTCAATCCCCCTAAGAGCACACAGCTGCCAATTAGCATATGCAGGATTTGAACCCAGTTTGTGCTGGCCTCCAAGGTCCATTATTCTTCCAGTAGTACCATGTGCTGATTTCATATAATCATTTTGTGACTGGCAAGCACAAAGTTTATGCTTTCCTTTCCGAGGTAATGGTGATTGATGGCAGCCCTTAAGTGCTGGAATTGGATCATCAAGTCCCAATAGGATTTTATTCAATAAAACAATAACAACCTGAGACAATTCATTGGTTTCTAAGCCCTCGTTCTTTCACGGCGATTTGTGAGGGGCACAGCCACCTTCTCCGGTGTGCTGTCCTGTCCTTCAAAAACACAGCTTCCCCTAAAGCCTGAGCTTCACTCCAATTTTGCAGATAACTATTTTTGAAAAGAGACAGAACTGAAGCTACCCATGTCAAATGCAGGTGAAATGAAGAAATAATGCATTCTGGACTTGTGAGCAGGAGGGACGTGTCACTGACAGTTGAGATCCATGGAGAGATCCAGTGATTACCACACCTCTACCTGCAAAAGACGTCTGCTCTATAGTTGGCTGGAGTCAAAGGGCCTGGTAAGCATTGGTCATTTTTAGGAATAAAAGGTATTAACATACCCAAGCATCTTCATGTACCTTTGGGATATCTCAGTTAGTGGATGCATTTTCAACTGATGTTAAGAAAGTCCTAGTTACTCAGATTATAGAGAAAAGAATGAATAAGATGACTAAGAAAGATGGAAAACCTTAATGTTCTTACAGAAGATTCCAGGCTCTGAAGTTGATAACTGTCAATAATTTTTTAAATCATAAGTGGAAAGCATAGGCTCTAAAAGTAAAGTCAGGAGACTATCTGTTAAGGTTCTTTTATTTATTTATTTTTAAGCATTTTTTTTTTTAACTTCAGGTTAATATGAAGGTACAATTAGGTTACAATGTTTTCATTTGTAAGGTAGAGACCCTGTTGTAGTTGTGTCCTGCACCCAGGAGGTGTGCTGTACACTGTTATATTGTGCCCATTAGGTGGGAGCTCACCAATCCCTCTTCCTCATGTCCCCTCCCCACAACTGGAATTGAGGGGTTTTTTTTGTTTGTTTGTTTGAGACAGAGTCTCACTACGTCACCCTCAGTAGAGTGCCGTGGCATCTCAGCTCACAGCAACCTCAAACTCTTGGGCTTAAGCAATTCTCTTGCCTCAGCCTCCCAAGTAACTGAGACTACCGGTGCCCGCCACCATGCCCAGCTATTTTGAATTGAGTTTTTCTCTTGTGTGCTCATGCATTAGACTGTCTACTGGCTTCATATTAGTACACTGAATACTTGCTTTTCCATTCTTGTGATACTTTACTATTCTTAGAAGAATGTGTTTCAACTCCATCCAGGTTAATACAAAAGATGTAAGGTCTTCATCTTTTTTAAGGCTGAATAGCAATCCATGGTAGACATATACCACAGTTGATTAATCCATTCCTGTGTTGATGGGCATTTAGGTTGTTTCCACATCTGGGCGATTATAAATTGAGTTGTGATTAACAATCTAGTGTAAATGTCCTGATGATGAAATGATTTTTTTTTTTTTTGCATTTTTTGGCTGGGGCTGGGTTTGAACCTGCCACCTCCAGCATATGGGGCTGGCATCTTACTCCTTTGAGCTATAGGTGCTTCCCCAAAATGATCTTTTTTTTTCTTCTAGGTAGAGGCCTAGTAATGGGATTGCAGGAAAAATGGGAGGTCTGATTTGAGTTCTTTGAGGATTCTCTGTACTTCTTTCCAAAGAGGCTGTATTGGTTTGCGTCCCATTAACAGTGGATAAGTGTTCCCTTCTCCCACATTCATGAAAACCATTCATTTCTCAGGCCAAGGTTTTCTGCACCAGTATCTGCAGCTTTGAATCTTTGTGATGTGGGATAATTTTAACTGGGGTTAGGTGATATCTCAAGCTGGTTTTGATTTGAGTTAAGGTTCTGTTAGTTGATAATGTTGAGTTAAATAAAGGAACAAAAATGTATTATCTTAACAAATATATTGGATTAGATCTTCTCATATTTAAGAGTTGCAGCTGCTTCAGGTGTGGTTTGATCAAGCACTTAGCAACATCAAGAATCTCTCCCTCTATATACTGTCCTCTGTGTTGGCTTTATCCTCAAGATAGCTTTCCACGTATGATGACACTGGTGGTCACTGACAGCTCCTGACTTCTATCCTAGCTCCTTAGCCACTCTAGCAGAGAGATAACACTCTTTGCCAATAATCTCAGAAAAACCTTAAGGTGGATTCTCACTGCCTCTTATTGACCCAACTTTGTTTGTATGCCTATTTTTAATCATCTCTGTGGTCATGAGGATGCTCTTCTCTCCGTGGCCAAGGCTGAATCATGTAGCCATTTCTTTGACATTTCTCAGGCCAAGGTTTTCAAGTAAACAAACTTGAAATATTCTTCACTACCTGAAGCTAGTGTAATTCCCACAATTTGAGGAGATATAATCTAACATGTTTGTTAAGCAAATAGATTTTTGTTTCTTTAACCCAACACTACCAACTAAAATATGAATCACGAGGGTCAAGAGGACAGAAGAAGTGTCGTCTAAAGGAAAATTAAAGTCTTATTGCCAATTAAGGGGAAAGGGGGATGGATGCTAGTTAGGATAATAAAATAAAAAAGAAAGAAAGAAAAAGAACCATGTCGGCTCTCTCGCAGCTTAGCCCTGGCTCTACCACTTCCTAGTTACTTAAGCAAACTCTTTTCTTTCTCTTACTTTCTGTTTCTTCATGTATCAAAATGAAGGATGTGGGCCATCCTTTTAGGATCCATTCCAGTTCTGAATATTCTTTGATAATGGGTCATCTACACACTCCTCAAATCTCACATCACAAACACCATCTTCACACCTGGAGCTTAAAGGAGGTAGTTTTAAGAAAAATGCAAGGAAAGTCTTCCTCATGGAATTTATTGCTTAAGGAACATGGACCTGTTTAGGTTTGAGTCCCAGATTAAGGATGTGTACTGTGCTACCTTGTACAGATATCAGTACCTGATATGCACAGTGGGGATCATAAAAAGAACTACCTTGGAGTGTCCTAAAGAAGAGCGTGGCAGGCAGAATTATAAGATGGCCCCATGCCCCCCCCCCACTGACATCCATGCCCTTGAGTGAGGAAGAAATTATGACTTGCTTCTAGCCAACAGAAGGTGACAAAGATGACTCACTTGTGTGACCATGTTATATCATACAAGATGCCATCTTAGCCCACGAGAATTACAGATTTCCCTGTTCTTCTTCAAGAATTAAGTAAGCTGTCCTGTGTTGGGGGGGGGGCGGAATAATCATAGTGATTTGAGTCTGTGAGAAAACAGGACTCTCAGTCCTACAACTGCAAGGATGTCAATTCTGCTAAACAACCTACAGGAATTTGGGAGGAGGTTCTTCCTAGAGTCTTAGTTGGTTTTCTGTTGCTGATAACACAATACCCGAGACTGGGTAATTAATAAGAAATGAAATTTATTTCTTCAGGTTCTGGAGGCTGGGAAGTTAAGGGTCAAAGGGGGTCATCTGAGGAGAGGGTTCTTGCTGGTGGGGACTCTCTGCAGAGTCCCAAGACACGCAGGGCACCACGAGGCCAGGGGCTGGACATGTGGCATCCCGTCTCCCCTCTTCATCTTGTAAAAGCCACCAGTCTCCCTCCCGTGATAACTCATTAATCAATTAGCCCAGTAATCCACTAGTCCGTGAACAGATTAATACATTCATAATGGCTCTGTCACCTTAAAGGTCCCACCTTCAATACCGCCACACTGGAGCTTAGGTTTCAATATGTGTTTGGGGAAGGACAAATAGTCACATCATAGTTCCCAGTCAACCCTCCAAGATGGAACGCAGCCTGGCCAATACCTGAGTGTGGCTTTATGGAACCCTGACCGCTGTGCCTGAAATCCTGACCCATGGAAAATGAGAGGTAATACATGCTTATTGTATCAAGCTGCTGTGTTTGTGGTAATTTGTTACGCAGCAGTAGAAAATTACAACACTATGGGGTAAATGAGGTAATGCATGTAAAACGCATATGTTTTTAGTAAGGTGCCCAGCTAAGTGTTCAATATTAGCTATTCTTCACTTTATAATGGAAGCGTTTGGCATTGTAGATTCAAGATAGCACCAGGTTATGAATGTCTCTGCATCCTTCAGCGATAGCCTTCTGGGCCAGATGGACTCCAATCTGGGGCCGTGTGCCCTTACAATAAATGCCGTCTTTGCAGACTTCTCCACAGCCAAATGATGCCCAAGCTGATGAGCCATGTACTCCCAATATAATTTATTATCATCTGATTTCAGCAGAAACCCATTTAGCGTAATGGAAACCGATCCAAAGTATTAGTATTGAAAAGGCACTGTGCTTGTACAATAATGAGATGAGACTGGGTAAGGAGGAACAGGTGTTCCAAACAACCTGTTTATAAAAAGTCTAAAATTGGGTTCATCTAGGCTTTGAAAGCTAAGAGAAAAGAAAATAACAGTTATTGAGCACCTGCCAGATGGTCTCCAGTGTGTTATTGCCTTTAATATGAATAGTCTACATGGAAGAAACTATCCTCTTTAGTTTACAAGTGAAGAAGGGGAAGTTAAGGCGGAGTTAAGGAAGGTGAGCTCAGAGAAGTTAGGTGACATGCCCAGGTTACCCAGATCTGAGCCACACCTTTGTTGACTCTGATATCAGGGAGAGTGCTTGGAACATTTGCATTAAAGGAATCTAGCTCACAGAAGAGACAAATCAGAATGGATGAACAAGAGTAGGAACCAAACCACCTTGATTTGAAAACTTTGACATTTGGCTCAATTTAGACCAATAACAGGTTTTCCAGAAAACAAACCTCATGAGTGATAACAGGGAAATATACCCACTCCTAAAACCTCGTGTGGAAACAGGTACCCTTCATTTTAAAAGTGTGAACATTCATCCTTTTCTCAGGAGTTTCTACATTGATCTTTTTTCTTCTAAACTTCTTACATCAAACACTGAAAACTGAAATGCCAGAAGCTGCGGCCTTCTGACTGTCTGTCTGTCTTCTTTTTTCTTTTCTTTTCTTCTCAATCTTTAGGAGAATGTTTCTATTCTAGCTTGTTCCAAACTGGACATGAGACAGTTATCAGAGATGTATACAAGATTTCAGATTTACTACATTGTAAGTAATGAATTAAGAAGATGCAAATAAAGAAATCTAAACAAACAAACAATATATTGAGAGAGAGCCAGAAGCAAAATGTGTTACCCACAAGCTATGCCACGAGCCCTACACACTTGCGGGAGGGAAGCCACAAATTTGCCTCTGTGCCTCTCACCATCTAACTAGTTGGAAAAAACAAAGCCTATTGAGTTGTAGGAGAGGAAAGATAATTTTTTCAACACTAATAAATTCTTAGTTGGAATGAACTCCTGTAACAAAAGATATATTAAAAAGAGAAAAATCAAAATTTATTAACATGTATGTTTCATGTATATTTGGGAGACACCTCGAGAATGAGTAGGTGGCTTTGAACTCCAGGTTAAATAGCATCCTCAACAAAGAATAGTCACCTTTTAGGGAAGACAAAGGATAAGGCCTGTGTATCTCTGTGGGAAGGCAAGTACATGGCAGATAAAGGCTATCTAACTAGCTGGTTAGTATAGATTCCTCTGGGACCAGCTCCAGGCCTGTGAGCACCCATGGTTGTCCTCAATGGTTAACCTTTGCTCTCCCTGGTAGAAAGGGGAGCAGGATACCTTTCTTCTTTTTTTTACATCTATATCCTGATTTGGGGCAGATAGACGGAGGCCAGATAGCATTCCTCCATCTGCTTTATTTATTTATTTATTTTGAGACAGAATCTCATCCTGTTCCCTTGGGTAGACTGCCATGCCATCATAGCTCACAGCAACCTCAAATTCCTGGGCTCCAGTAATCCTCCTGCCTCAGCCTCCCAAGTAGCTGGGACTACAGACATGTGTCATGATGTCTGGCTAATTATTCTATTTTTTTTTTGAGTAGAGATGAGGTCTCCCTCTTGGTCAGGCTGCTCTTGAACTCGTGAGCTCAGGTAATCTACCTGCCTCAGCCTCCCAGAATTCTAGGATTACAGGTGTGAGCCACAGTGGCTGGCTACTGTTTGTTTTTAATTGCTTTCACCTCAACCACCCTTCCTATGTGGTGTGGCATATTCTGGTCTTCTACTCAGCCATAGGAGTTATATCTCTATACATGAAAACAACAGTGGAAACTACCTTGAATTGAATTGAATTGAATTGAATTTTTTAGAAATGGCATCCCATTCTGTCCCTCAGGCTGGAGTGCAATGGTGTAAACCTAGCTCTTTGTATGCTCAAACTCCTGGGCTCAAGGAACAACTATCATTTATTGAATCCAAATTAAATACCAGGCATCTACATACATTCTGTCATCTAATCCTCACAACAGCTTTCCTTGCTAGGTATTCCTTGCAAGTTTGCAGGTGAAGGAGAGCTAGTGAGTGGTAAGACGGATTCACGGCAGTTCTGAGCCTTCCAAGGCCTGCCCCCTTTCTGGCCTCACTATGCTGCATGGCTCTCCCAACAGCAACTCTGGTTTTCCTGATACTAAAAACCAAATAAGAATTTATTCAAGGGCATCTCAGAGGCAGGGCCCTAGGTTAAATAACGAGCACGGCAAGAGTCTCAGTTTAAGGGTTTACGGTATGTTCCTGTGTACAATGGGCATATTTTTGCTCAAATTTTTGTGCAAAACTTCTGTATCTATACAGTGTGGACATAAAATTCATGCACAATTTACTATGTTAAAACTATTTTAAACTGCACACGAACTTTATGTCCACCCTGTATAATGTTTTTGATTCTTTTATTTACATTAGAAGTATATACATTAGAAGTGTTATACATTAGAAGTGCAATTCTAGAAAGCAATAATGATATCCATTACAAAATAATACCCCAGAACAGTAATTTTCAACCTGTGTGACTTGGCAAACTGGTGTGCTGTGAGAGGAGAAAAATTTTAAAGATCATTAAATCATGTTTTGAAAGAAGTTCAAAGCATAGTTAGGTATACTTAACTTTTTTTAAAAAATTTTTCTTTGAAGTACAAATTAGTATGAGGGTACAAATGTTTAGGTTACATTGTTTTCAGTTCTAAGGTAAAGTTCAAGTTGTAGCTGAGCCCTTCCCCCAGGGGGCGTGCTGAACACCCTCACACTGTGCAGGTTAGGTGAGATCCTGCCAATCACCCTGCCTCCTCTCCCTCCCTTCCCAACTCTCCCCTGGAACAACATAATTTAAGGATGCCATAAAAGTTTAACTATATAGGTTCAAGTGTACCCTGAGATAAAAAAGGTTGGAAAATACTGCCTTAGAATATGGTAATTAGTTTAGTCCGTCTTAATACAAACCTGAAAGAAAGCATTTTTCACCAACGAAGAGTGATGTTATTTTTCTTCATATACTTTAGGCGGGAGCTAGCAATCGAGCAGGTATTTTTACAAAAATTTTGGCAAATTCTTGAGAAAATGTCAAAACAGTCTTTGTCTACCACAACTTTAAGCTAACAGTTATCAAATATACTGAATAGTAATGGAGGTGCAGAGAGACACTTTGGACCTCCTTCATTCTACATAAAATTTCTTGTACCATAATATGTTAAAATATGATGTGTCCATAAAGTTTATGTTTAAATTACACATGAGTTTTTTGGACACCTTGTATAATACTAAAATTTCTTTATAGTACAAAAAACAAGTGCCTAAATATTTTAAATTTAAGAAGTAACAAGGGAAAGATTTTTTTTCCTAAAAGTTTGGGCCAAAAATATGGTCATGCATCATACATGGCAAAATACAGTATTTTCCACCTGGCTCATAAATACAAGTGGGTAGCATCACGCAAGGTAAAGTTTGGCAACAAGGCATCCTCCGGGGAGATAGCCACGACATGACAGGTTATTCCTATTTTTCTTTTAAACATGCTGGTGCAAAACTGTTCAAACAGAGAAACTTCTAGTCTACAGCCCTGTCATGGAAGCCTTAGCAATCAGAGTCCGTGTTCTACCTCTGGCGTCTAACTAATGAACTCCTAAGAGGTCAGCTCTGCTTCAGTTAACACCTGCAGAGAGGTAATGAGCTGCAGCTTTGACTGAAGTAATTACCCAGGTTGGAGGCAGAGGGAGGCTGAGTGGGGCCCACGTGGGCCAGGTAGGGAGCTGTGGAGAACATGAACCAGCGCACCCCACCCGGCTGGAGCAGGGAGCTGGTGTGAGATGTGTTTGGGAGGCTGTGAATTTCAATCAAGCACAGTCTTAATTAGGGCTGAAATAGCCAAAAAACAAACAAACAAAAAAACCTTTCTGTACAGTGTTCCCGTAAGTGCCGGGAATTTGCCGTGAGGTATCTTCACCATCTCGGCTTGGTCCTAGATCCGGGTAGTTTCCAGTCGGGCGTTTCTGAAACACCTGCTGCCCAGGCTCTGGGATGCAGCAGAGTCCCGGCCCCAGGGACTTTCCCTTTCTGGGGTGTTTGGGCTCTGCTGCTTTCCTGCATTGCTGAGGGAAACAATCTCAGGAAGAGAAAAGTGGGAATACGTTGTGCCCCAGTGGATGGAAAACTAAGATTCGGAGCCCCCGGAGCCCCCTTGAGTTGTTGTGCACTCGACATATTCATAAGCTTATCTGCTCCAAATTCTGGAGGTGAGAGACGAGCTTCCCCATAGTTGGGGAGTAACTAAGGCTGCAACGAAAATACAATTCTCTTCCATGTAAACCCTAATTATTCAACACTATTTCATACTTTCCTGACCACACGGTCAAGAGGCTTTCATTGGTCTAGTAAATGCATTGAAATGCTTGGCGTGGGATATTTGTAACCTTCCCCCACTTTTTAAGCAAATCTCATATGAAATAAAGCATCTGATCCTTGTTATACATATACGAAGTGTTGCTGATACACCAGTGGCTATTTTTACCGCAGCCTTACCTATTCTAATTCCCAGCGAGGAGCAGAGATTGAGTCAGCAACCTCAGTGTCAAAATACAGCAGAGGAGCCAAGAGCAGTCTCCACACAGCTCAAAGCAAACCCAAGGCTCTGAAGTCTGCATCGGAGGAAAGTTATCTCAAAAGAAGACAATGGCACGACTAAAAGAAGCAAAGGGAAACTGGTGGCAGAAGGGACAGCTGACAGCCCTACTGTGGAGAATGCAGAAAACAAAAGAGGCCAATAGAGCTCGAAAAGATAATTATTTGTGAAAGACAGCCCCACTCAGCCCTAGATATTTCAAAGCCTTCTAGTACCACTAAACGTGGTGAGGTTCCCAGACGTGCAATGCGCTGAAGACTATTAAGAAGTCAGGATTACCTGGGCCTGATATTAATCACATCTGGGTTCAGTATTAGTTAAACAGTTCTCGTGTAGGGGAAATACCATAGTTCTTTTTTTCCTACGGTGTTACCCCACTCACCAATATTCTGTTAGATTTTTGACATTATCTCAGGGAAAATGACAGTGAATTGCCACCATTAACATAATTGGTTTCACTTTCATTCCTTTGGGCAATTTCTATGGCCCCACCTAATTGCTTTAAGATACCAGTGCTATTTCCATTCACTCTTCAGAGAGTCTTAGGCCCATTCATATGAAACAATAGAGGTTAACAAGGCATCTTCAAAGCCCAGTGCTGAAAATAATGGTGGTGCTTAAACTTGGGAGCATCAAAGGAGAGTTCACCTGTGATCCCTTTGGTACTCAAGTTGCCATAGTGATGAGGGCGCTGGGCCTGGGAGGGGATGGATAATGACAGTGATACTATTTTCAGAGAACTTATTTGTGCTAGACAGTGTGCTTTTGCCCTTAATTCTCAAAGATTCCATGGTCTGCTTTTCATAAATGAGGAAACTAAGGCAAGGAGGTAAGTCTCTTGCACAAATTCATACATCCAGAGAATGATACAAACCAGGATTCAAATCCAGAAGTGTCTTTGATCCATCAATATTTGCTGCCTGGAGAAGGTGGTGGAAAACAGAGGTGTTTGTCATATTTATGCAATAAATATTTTTTCCTTGACTTTGATGGCAGGCTAAAGATACAGTGAGCCGGTCCCTCTCTTTGGAAGCCAATGTAGTCTCTTATAAAGGCACCCTGGAATCATGAAGGCGCTGCTGTGACCCAGAGGACACACACCATCCTGACTCACAAAGACAAGCTGTATTGTCGTTGTTTCTGAAGGCAGAACTCAGCAGGGCAGGAGCTGGTGAGGCACAGAGGAGGACAGTTGGCAGAAGGATGAAGGAAGAGAGTGTAATTTTTAGGTTGCATGATAAACACTTGTAGGCATCCAACAACCGTATACAGAGGCTCATATGCATAATTTTCTACATATTTTCTATAACTCAATGTCTAATTATTATTCAGGATCGATTCAGAGGTAATACCGTACCGTCTGATGTAGTCATTCTACTCCTAGGTATTTTTTCAAGGGAAAGAAAGGTCTATGTCCACATAGAGATGTGTACATGAGTGTCCACAGAAGCTTGATTTGTAATAGACCCAAACGTCCATCCACAAGTGACTGGGTTCACACACTGTGTATCTGTTATCTGTGCAATGGAAAATTGACACATTTTTATCTGTTATCCACATGATGGGCTGTTGCATGGAACTAAAAAGAATGAACTGTTGATGCCACGACAAAGTGGATAAATCTCAAAACAATTTTGCTGAGTGAAAGAAGCTAGCCACGAAGAGAGTACAGGCTTGAAGACTCTGTCGATATAAAATTTTAGAAAATGCAAACTAACCTATACTGACAGAAAGCCAGCCGGAGTATCCCTGGGGATGGGAGGGAGGGAGGATTACAAAGGGCAAGAGGGAAGTTTTGGGAGCCATGCAAATGTTCATTACCTAGATTGTGTCACAAGTGAGTACACATGTCAAACTTTTTCAGAGTTTGCACCTTAAATGGTATAGTTTATTATGTGTCAGTTATGCCTCAGTAAGCATTAAAAAAGAAAGAGCAAATAAGCCTTTTGTTAGAGGAACTGCTTGTGTAAGGCAAAGTGTTATGAAGGCCCTTGGGACATGGCAGAACTCGAATTCAGAATAATTAGTTTAGAGGCAACAGTCACATGGTGAGAACCGAGTGGGAATCAAATCACAAAAGGGCGTGAGTGCTCACCTAAGGTATTTTGATTTTATCCCAGACCTCCGAACAGCTACAGAAGGAAATGCTGTTCTCAGATTTATTATTATATTATTAATAAATACATTTATTTATTATGGGCATCATTGCAGCCCCCTCAAATTCATAAGTTGAGACCCAGAGATAGGGTCAGTAAAGAGGTAATTATGATAAAATGAGGTGTCAAATGGGCCCTAATCCCACAAGACTGGTGTTCATGTAAGATAAAGAGATCAGGACAGATACAGGCACAGAGAAATGACCACGTGGAGACCCAGTCAAGAGACTGTCAACAGTAAGCCAGAGAGGGAGGCCTCAAAAAACAAACATGTTGACACCTCCATCTTGAGCCTCCAGAGTTGAAAGGAAATAAGCTTCTGTTGCTTGAGCTCCCCAGTCTGTGGTATGTTGTCATGGCCACCCCAGCAAACTATGTTGTCACCTGGGAAGGCCATCGTGGCTGTCCAGTACTCTGGGTGAGGTGGGGACATCCAAGCTGGGATGATGGATTCCAGAGTTCTTAATGTACCAGGTGAGGCCAAGGAAGGGATTGGGGATGACGCCCAGAATCCTGGCTTGGTTGACCAAGAAGAGCTACAAGCCAGAATGAGGAAGAGCAGGTTTTGAAGGAAATGTACAACTT
The DNA here is from genome assembly GCA_963574575.1 of Galagoides demidoff. Classification (NCBI taxonomy): domain Eukaryota; kingdom Metazoa; phylum Chordata; class Mammalia; order Primates; family Galagidae; genus Galagoides; species Galagoides demidoff. Next base: position 61,436 of record CAUYQV010038670.1, on the reverse strand, counting down.
TTAGATTTTCCACGTTGAGGTGACTGTGGAATTTCCGACTGGAGAGGCACAGTCAGCACTTACCATTGTGAACCTCGAGCCTGGCAAGGTAATCTGGCTTAGAGGATAATCTTGGGAATCTGCAAGCTACGGGCTCACAACTCGGGTGCGTGTACAAATGCCCTGTGGTTCAGAAGTTTCCACTGAAAACTATAGCCATTGGGAGCTAAGTCAAGGGGTCAGAAGGTCTAACTTCTGGGACAAAGAGCATGTTGAAAGTTTTGCAGCAAAACTCAGTAGTTTTTTATTTTATTTTTCTTTTGTATAGCAAAACTTCTGCATTCTTTAAGTGGGCAATGCAGACTGCCAAGGGTCGCCTAAATGGGGAGAATGTACAAGCACTCACCAATAACACAACCAGCATACTTCTCTTCCAGAGATAGAGTTCTGCAGCCCAGCAAATCTTCCGAAGTGTCCTGCCACCCCCACCCCTGCCTCCCAGGCTCTCAGTTTAATGAACGCGGCTTTCTTCCTCAGGAAAGCCTCCTTCACAAAGACATCCGGAAACCATTAGTTACTCACCCACCACAAAGGAAACCTCCGGAGCTGGCTGAGAGTGTTCAAAATACTTCTCGGTAACTTCCCCTGGTCGGAAACAGGAGCTCAGTATCCTGTATCCCTGATGGCCACATCTTTACACTGTTTAAGAATTTGTCTCCATAAATGAAGGTGAACAGGCCTAAAGAAAGTGAGGACAGACACGGGGCTCACATGTGGGCTCTCCCCTGAGCAATGGCCACATGGGGTCGGGCAAATAAGTCTTGCTTGCTCAAAAGGGAGTGCAAGAGGACAACATGGACCTGTTTTATGTCTGTTACCAAAAAAGAAAGGTTGTCTTTATTTCTTGGATTGTTAGAGCTAGAGAAGATTTTTGGCACAATTGATCCAATCAACCGCCATCCAGTGCAAGGCAAGGGGTTACAGGACCTCATGGAGCAATGGCAGCTTCAATTCTAAAGGTTGGAGGAGCTAGAGAGAGTCATGTGGTGAGAGGTGGACAGACCCTAAATCACGGAGGAGTTTCTCATCCCAGAAGCTCTGAGAAGAAGATCATGTAGCTGATGTAGGTACAATGACGTTAGGAGGTGACAGAAAGACTACAAAGTTCCATGGGCTGGACTAAGATCACAGGGATAATTAAGGATGAAGAAAGGACTGGTTGAGGCTCAGGAAGATGCTGACTGTGTCACTGAGGTCAGCCCCTCCAACCTACACCACTTCCATGGTTCAGTGTTATAACTGCAGTTCACACTCCTTGCTACCTCTCACTGACTGGACCCCCGAAAGTTCACCTCTCTGCAATTACCCTGTGAGCTAAGCCCTACTGATGCTAATGCAGCTAAAGCAATTTTTCTGTCCCTCAAATTGCCAAGTTTGCTTCTGCCCCAGGGCCTTTGCACATGCTGCTACCTCTTCTTAGAATTTGTTCCACCTCCTCTGCAAACACTGCCCCATCCCTCAGGGCTCCTATCTTTAAAGCAAAATTACTGGCTAAGTGCCTCTCCTCCCTCAGCTAAATTAGAACCTCCCTCTTGTTTTTTCTCATTAGCACATTTGCCATCTGAAATGATAAGTAATTCATCCTACGTTTAACAATGGTCCTCTGTGCTAAGATTCCACAGGACAGAAACTGTGTTGGGTTTGTTCCACACTGTACTGCTACCTTGTATCCCAGGGCTGGGTAAGAAGTCAATATCCAACAAATATTTGTATTAACACTCAGGACCACCTTACAATCTACATTCTGCTCCTCACTCATCTAACTCATTTAGTTACAGGAAACATCCATGAAGGCTCTCTGGTCCTATTAGAAAGAAATGCTATTGAATAGACTTTTTACATCCTCAAGACCTGGGTTCAAATCCAGGCTCTATGCAAGTGGATCTGTAACCCTGAACATGTAACTCAAGTTCTGAGTGTGAGGTTCCTCAAGAGTAGAATGCAGGTCTTCACTTTATTTATATGATTTCTCTGAGACTCAAATAAAAATACAGGTTTCTCTACCCCCCAATATAGTATCTGACACCCACTGAACACTTGGTAAAAGTGGGTCCCCTTCTCAGCTACAAAGAATAAGCTATAATTACACAGAACGTGGCTTGTACGTACTATATTTGGTCAGATTCAATATGTATAATGTTGATCCCCAAAGCCTGGGGTCGGACCGTGTGGGTTTGAAACTTAAATCTGCCATTTGCTAGCTGGAGGATATTGGGAAATTCTGCGCCTCAGTTTCCTTAAATGCAAAGCCTAGGGGTTCACGGACCTCTTAGGGTTACTATGAAAAGCAATACATTCATATATAAAGCGTTTAAAGCACTGCCTGACACATGGCAAGTTCTGTGTAAGTATCAGTGAAGATTATTAATATTCTCAGAACGGTGCTGCTGTGTAGTAAGTATGTACTCATCATCTATGATAAATCAGCTGTTGGATGAGATCCATGAGCAGTAATAATTAAAAGGATAATGGGATCTCTGGACAGCTGGTGTTTGGAACCCCAATGACTCGAGCATGTAGGCGCTGGCAGGGTGCTGTCGCTTTAAGAGGAGATCAAAGATGCTTTTCCTTTCAAACCCACAAATAGGTGAGAATATCAAGGCTTAGGAAAGGAACTTGGGATTCAGATTTATACCTTCCAATTAATACAAGTGTTCTAACCTTCCAAATGCAAACACATCTCTTCTTTGGGGCAAAATTCCAGGGAAATATTAAAGTATCCAGGAGGGGTTTTGTTTTGTTTGTTTGCTTGTTTTAAACACTTGAAATATTTAAGATTTTTAAGCCAGACCAGAATTTTGGATGAAGGATAACAAATAACTCATTTTCTCTTGGATATCTTATGGCAGAGCCTCCCTCTGAGAGATAAAATGTGAACAATTTGGTGGCTGGTATCTGGGCAGGGCAACTCCATCTGGTTGGAATTGTTTTCCAGCTTCTAACTAGTAAATTAGCACATGCTCAGACTGCCTGCCGCATAATTCTCTTTAATGACCGGTTTCCTCTGGCACCTCTGAGCAGCTCCAAGAGAAAAATCAAAGGAGCTAAAAGAACACTGACTGAGGTTTTCTGGGCTTTGACTTCTCCGGCATGAGAGACATAGTGGGGCAAAGAAAACCAGGGCCCAAGAGCCATTTAACTACCCACTGCAGACAGGAAACTGCCGCCCAGTGAGGCCGCTGGGCCACACAGCAGGTAAAGCTCACAGGACTGGGATTTGCACCCGGGACATTGTAGTCTAGGCTCAGGGCTCTTTTCTCTGATACAGACGAGTCTTTTTTTATTGAAGAGCCATTGTCCAACAGCCTGTGCTTGCCTTGGTGCACATATTTTAACTGCATGTTCCTCCCTAGACAAAGATTCTATAGCCAGTAATAATATAGAAGCAGAGAAGATCTAAGATAAAAAAAAAAAGCCAAAGTCCTTAATCATTGAAAAATGTACAATCTACAAATGGAGGGTTAGGCAATTGACCTGAGGCCAAGTAATTAATGGCTGAGCAGGGAAAGAAGACACTCACCTACTCTGCCCCCCCACTTATTCCATTCTTATTCCCGACATTCAGGGCCCTACATGTCCGACACCCCCGATACTCTCCTTTCTGACCTAACTCCTACCTCCCACCTGCTTGCTGGCTCTGATCCAAACAGGGGTGGCTCTCTCCCAGCTCCTCAATCTCCCAGAATGCTCCAGCCTCTGCGCCTTTGCACTGGCTGTTCCCTCCGGGATGCCCTTTTTCCTAGTATTCCCTTGGTTTACTCCCTTACCTCCTTCACGTCTTGGTTCTTGTGTCATCTCAGTGAAGTCTACCATGACCTCCCAACTTAAAATTGCCACTTGCCATCCTTCCACCAGACAACCACCGTTGCCTCGCTATGCTCTTTCTTTCTGATTTTATTACTATCTTCCAACATACTACCTAATTAATTCTCATTGTCTGCCCCTTCCTACTAGAACGTGAGCTGTGCCAGGATAGCTCATTCATATATCCCAAGAACCCAGGCTATGTCTGGTACATAGTAGGGTCTCAATAAATATTTCTGAAGTGAATGAATATAATGACCTACCTTCTCTTTGGCCTGCAATGGGACTTGTATCTTTATAAATGCTAGTAGGGCTGGAGTAATGTCTGTTTTGTTCACCACTGTACCTCTGATGCCCAGGAACATTGTAGGCAACCAAACATTTGTTGGCTTACTGAGTTGGTTCAGAACCACTGGACTAAGCCAGTGATATAAATTCCATTCCTTTTTCTAAGTTACTTAAGCAGGTGCCACAAACCTGGCTAATAAGCCCTGAAGCTAAATCAGTTGGACAAAGACTCGGGGAAAGCTTTCCTTCCACTGAGGAGAGGAGCATAAAGCATTTAGAATCACTTTTCTGACCCTGGGTGTCATTGCTTTTATGTGATTCCTGTAGCAGCCATTTTGAGGCCACCCTATTTCTGGATGGCAGATCAAAAAATAGAGAAAGAACATAAACTTTTGTCATCATGCTTCTTAATTTTTCAACTCTGACCTAGAACTGTCCTATTGCCTGAACATTATGCTATTTGATACAACAACTAATTTTATTTTTACAAAATTCACTGTTAATTGCACTGAAATGCAAGTAATACAGAAATCATATGCATGGCAAATAATTAATGACAGCAATTTTTAAAAATTACGTTGTCCAGATGATTCCGTGTCCTTAGACGATGGAATTTCAACTAGACATCTTCTGTATGATGCCAGCGGGATAACTCTGATAGAAAAGTTGCAGAAGAAGCTGACGCATGCAGTGTAATCTCTCTGTAGTCACACAAGGGCAGTCCTGTCCATATTCCACAAGAAAAGTTCCACCCAAGGGTGACAATGACATCTCTGTCAAGAATATTTCCAGCTTACTTAGCCTCCTGGCTTTAATTGGTCAGTTGTATATCATATGCCCAAATTATGATATCAACCAGTTGACAAATAAAAATAGAATTTTGACATCTGGCTTAGATCGATGGTTCTGCATCCTGGCTGCCTGTTAGAATCGCCTGGCAGTGCTTATCAAACACATTAATGCCTGGGCTGTGTCACAAAACAGGTTGAATCCAAATACTTGGATATGGGGTCTGGCCATTGGTATGTTTCCAAAAGCTCTACTGGAGGTTCATCACCAGAGCTGGGAACATTCTCTATTATGTGGCCTCTCAGAAGAGGCTGATCAAAATTGGGATTTTTCTAGAAAGCAAGAAGAGGCAGCTAGTTCTTAGGTAGACAACTAACGCAGTCGGGGACTACACTGATAACTTTACACAGATTATCTCATTTGGTCTTTGTTACTATCTAAGGCCCCATATGTCTTCATTTCTCCCCTCTGATTTTATGGACGAGGAAATCAAGGCTCAAATAGGCAAAGGAACTTGCCACCTTGATCATTGCTGAGCAGGGATGGATGCTATGCTGCGCCTGCTTGATTCCAGAGAACATACTCCTCACATAATGTGTCGGCACATTCTAAAACATGTTCGGCCAGTGGGCAAGAGTGCTCTCCTTGTCCCCAACCTTATGTTCTTAATTCTGAAAAGTTCTCCTCATTTTAGAAGGTCAATTTTTCACATCACACACTGGACTCTGTGATGCCCTAGATGGCATTTTATAATCATTTACCTAACAACGTCTCGTCAAGCATCTACAGTGGGACAGAAAGTGCCCAGATCACTGGAGACCTTATTTTGGTCACAAGGATCAGGTGGACCTTGAGCTCATGAAGCTTTGTGTTTTAGTGAAGGGAGACAAAAGAATGAACAGATACCGCCATAATTTCATAGAATATAACAAAATAATGTGATAGAGAGAAATTGAACATGGGTTGCCAATTTATATAGCACAAGCTAGGAAGTTCACTTTGGGGCAGGGACACTGGAAGTAAGACTTGACTGGCTGAGCCAAAGCATAACCTTCCAGGAAGAGAGAACAGCATTCCTTCCTGATTAAGGAACAGGCAGAAGGCCCGTGTTCTTGAAGTGAATAAAGGATGGGAATCATGGTAGAAGATGAAGTGAGAGGGAGGCAAGAGATGGATTCTAAATCCAATTACGAATGTCTTGGAGAAGAGAAGTGAAGGGGAAGGTGATGTAAAGATGGTGGCAGAGATCGAAATGATGCATCTACCAGCCAAGAGTTGACAGTAGCCCCCAGAAGCCAGATTCTCCCTAGAGAATGGGAGACTATCACCTGGGGTCAACCGTGGTGACATCTTGGTTGTGAACTTCTGGTATTCAGAACTGTGAGACGATGAACTTCTGTTGTTTTAGGTTCCCATGTTTGTGATAATTTGTTACAGCAGTCACAGGAAACTAAGACAGAAGTCAAGGGTCTTTCATTGTTCTGCCCTGAACTGGTGCCACATGTTGGCACCCCATCCAGCCCCTGAGGAACCCGGCCAGATCTTTACAAACAACTTGTTCCCTCCCTGGGAACATCTGCCACTTAATTCTAAATGTTCTAGGAAATGTTCAGGAAGACGATAGTTTTGTTGTAATTCAATCCACTTGAATTTGCACCGCTTGAAAAAATTACATCTGTATGTTTGAAAATTCCGTTCAATTGTTGAGAAAGCCTTGGCAGTTATCTTTGCACCGAGCTTAAATTATCTTTCTGGTATTATCCAGATTCAACAGTAGCATCAGTTGTGCTGGGTCCAACTCTAATGGCTTCAAATAATTATTAGCAATTGCTCATTATCTCACTTGAAAACCCTAAATATATACTTTTTATTTATTTTTTTTAAAGATACTGGCTCATCAAAACTGGAAAAGATACAGACTTTCTTTCTTGGGGCTGATGTGAGTCAGGGAATTATTCAGAAAAAAATAAAAGTTTGTGGGTGGGTTGGGTCCTAATTTAAATATTGACTGTGTTTGTTGATTGATAGGCTAAGCATGGTTGGGATACCATCTCAGCTTTCAGAGGTGAGGCCCAGAATAAAATGTGGGAACTCAGGAGAAAACTATTTCACTTTGTTCTCTAGGCCACCAAAGCATCTCTCAGGGCTGCTCTGATTTCACTTCTCAGGCTCCCGTGGTAGCTTCCTTAAAAGCATCTCCTCCATGGAGTTCAAAGGGCCAGAAGCCCCTTCTCTTGCAGTGAGCCCTTCCGTCTACTGAGTAACTGTCTCTTGTCCTCCCTGATACAGCTAGGCTGTGCTAGAGGGCATCATTCAGGTGCCACCATAATTTTCAACCACCATGAATCCATGCATCCATCCATTTATGCATCCATGCAGATATCTTTGGATCCCTCCATTTATATATTCATACGTATAGCCTTGCATCCCTTGATCTACCATCCGTGCATACGTCCATGTGGGCATACATCAATCCTTTATTCTCAGTCATTCATTTTTCAAGCATTCCTTCTTTCCATTGTCATTTTCTTTCTTTCTAGGACTCTTACCACTTCGGGCCTCTAAATCTCTTAACCTGACTACGATTCTTTTTATTCTTTATCATTCCCAGAAGCCTTCAGAGGAAGCTCTTCAAGCCAATATTCTATGTATCCATACTGTTATTTTTAGTCATCATAGTGATTGACCTATCCACTGAGTTTGGATTTTGGAGTTTGACTAAAAGTTATGAGTGTACTTCCCTTGTAAACTTTAGTTAGTACTCAGGAACCCCAGTACAGGTGCTATTTTTTGATGGAGTAGAGATAAGATGCCCTGGGTAGGAGACCACCCCAGGTGACTGAACTATGTTGGGTAAAGCCACCAGGGGCTTCCCAACTCATTACAATTGGTGCAAGCTCACCCTTCCTAGGATAGTTCCACCCTGAAGATAACCTCAAGGCCTCCAGATGGTATGCGTATCTTTGCTTCTCTGCCCTACAGTAGCAAATAGGATGTGTAATTACCTCCAAGAAAATGCCAAGAGTAGAGAGAATCATAACTAGAACCCTCTCCATCAACCCAACTCACCTCCATGAGCACCACCCACTCTCCCTCCAGGATGCCCCTTCCCCTAAAGCAGGACTTAAATACTTTTTTTTTTTTAATTTTTAAGACAGAGTCTCACTCTGTCAGCTGGGCTAGAGGGCCATGTGTCCTCATAGCGCACAACAACCTCAAACTCCTGGGTTCAAGCCATCCTCCTGCCTTAGCCTCCTGAGTAGCTGGTACTACCTATAGGCACCCACCACAACACCTGGCTGGTTTTTCTATTTTTTGTAGAGACAGGGTTTTGCTCTTGCTCATGTTGGTCTTGAACTCCTGGGCTCAAGCAATCTACCTGTCTCAGCCTCACAGAGTGTTAGGATCACAGATGTGAGCCACCACGCCTGGCTGACTGAACTACTTTTTATTTCCCCATGAGGAAACTTTCACAGGTTTGAGGTAGGAACTTAGAATTGCCCTGACATTTTTTGTCTCCCTCATCTCTCCTCTGGCACCTCGGAAATCAGGAGAGCTGCCAGCTGTTGCTAGTTCACATTTACTCATCTGTAAGCTTCTCTAATAATTGATCATCTTTTTTTTTTAACATAAATAGAACATAGCTCAAATTTAGAGCTTTCAGTAGTTAATAGTTTGTAGCTAGATTTTTAACAGCGTTGTTTATTTTTATTGTGTTTTTTTATAGGGAATATACTCTACAAATAACATCTTTTACTATAAAAAGTGGTATTACTTTTCCTTTTACAGTAACATATGAAGTTTAATTTTGAAATGAAAAAATTAAGTAAAATAATAAATAATAGTGATAGAGGAAACACATGCAAAGATCACGAACTTGTGTGTGAATGACGGAATTTAAGAAACACTGTCTTAGCTTTTTTAATCCTCACAATACTCCTTTAACATAGAAACTAATGTTCCATTTACATGAGGTTGAGAAACTGGTCCAACTTTCTCCCCTGGTATGCAACATCAGGTCTTAGAGCAAAGTCTGAATGACCTCAAATCATGAATGTATCTGTCCCTCTAAGAACTCAGCCTCTTGCACCGTGAACTTGGGCTGGCTTATCTCCTGGCTGGATTGGGATTTCTTTCACTCTCCCATTCCTGACACCTGCCCCATGTGAGATCAGTGTTCATGGAGTTCTTGTCCTGTGCAATATATTGTCCTTACCACTGCCATTATCACATTTATGGTCCCATTTAAAACTCTCAATGATCAATAATTTTATGTAGACACTCACCCTTCTGCTCTATTTCACGGATGAATAAGCTGAGGTCTGAGGGGAGAGGTAACTTGCCTGAGACCACATAGTAAGTAAATAAGTGACCAGAACTGAACACTATTCTCTTTCTAAAGCTTAAGGTATTTCAGCTGCATCATGCCACTCCCTCATAAAAAATAACTGATTTACATAAGAAGTGTAATCATATTTGTCTTTACCCTGTATTATAGGGAAAGACAGTGTCTTTTGATATTTTTATCAAAACGTACTTAAAAACTTACAAGGAGGTTAAAGGCTTCAGCTACAGTGACCTGAAAAGCATGCTTCCAGCTGCAGTGACCAGAGGTCAGTGTTGGATGCTTGGTCTTGTGAGTCAGTGGATTGGTAATGTGGACTCAATTGTGTTCCATCCAAATTCAGAGGTTGGAGCCCTAACACTCAATGTGACTGTGCTTGGAAATAGGACCTTTGGGAAGTATTAAGGTTAAATGAGGTCATAAGGGTAAGGCCCTGGTCCAATAAGATTAGTGTTTTTATAAGCAGAGACACAAGAGCACTCACTCCCCTGCATCTGTCACCTGCCCCACACGCACACCTGGAAGGAAGGCCATGTGAGGACAAAGTCACTCTCTGTAAACCAGAAAGAGAGTTCACCCAATGCTGAGTCCTGCTGGACCTTGATTTGGATTTTCCGGCATTCAAGGATTGAGAAAATAAATGCTTGCTATTTATAACCTACTTAGTCTAACGTACAGACTAAGTAGCCCACACAGACTAATGTAGATGGCAATTAACGTTTACCCACGGTGAAGGTCAGACATGGTCAGATGTCTCTGGTTAAATGGGCAATAGAGTATTGTTTCTCTGAGGGGCCGATGTAGGACCCAGGAGAAGCTGGTGATGTATGTATAATAGAATATGCATCTCCACAGACAGTAAATAATGACAACCCAGAAAAATCCCAGCAGGCTACCCGTGGGTGTGAAGTGGGCACCTCAGCATTGGAGACCGTTTCTAGACAAGGCTCACGATTGCCTCCTGCTTTGCTTTTTCTTTTCCCAAAGTGGAAATTGCCTTATTTGCTTTTTATTTTTGATTGTAAAAATAACACATACTCTCTATAAAAATAAACCAGCAGTTTTAAAAGGTAGAAAGAAGGAAGAAAAAGCTGACATAGACCCTCTGTTCACCTGTCCTGTGAAAATGTCACTGCCTATCCTTTCAGACCTAAGTGGGTTTTTTTGTTCATTTCCATGTATACAAACACACATAAAGATTATAAATGTGCTTTAAAAATAAAAAATGAATCATGTTATATGTCTAATTTCAAAGCCTGCATTTTCCAGATGGAACATGCAACAGGATAACAAAAATCATCTGTAGATCCGCAGATCTGCAGTCTGCGTAGTTCTGTTACTTAATAACTGGGTAGACTTCAATTCTCCATGCCTCAAATTCCTTACCTGAAAAACCGTTAGTATTAGCTCCCATTTCTCACGGTTGCTTTACAAATTAAATGATATGAAATTTTTAAAATATTTAGGACTATGCTTGGCATATATTGAATTCCATATAAAGATCTATACACACACACAGACATAAACATGGTCCAATCCACTGCTTCAAATAGTGTTTGTTTAGTTTTCACATCTGTAGATTGACCAGGCAGTTCTGCTTGCATGGGACAGAACTGACTGGTCTTGACAGGACTTGGACATGCACCTGTGGCCAGCTGGCTGGCTGGCGGGGACTGGCTGACTGAGAATGCTTTTGCTCTCATACTTGGTAGTGGCTGGCTATTGGCTGGGTAGTGGTGGTGTGATGGGTCACTTGTCACTCGTCATGCAGTGAGCTATCCCACATTTGTCCAAGAACAACAGGGGAAGCCCACAAGGCCTCTTGAAACCTTGGCCCACCTCAGAATAAAGCAAACCATGAATCTAACTCACATACAAAAGTGAAGAAATAGATCCTACCTCTTGCTTAGAGAGGCTGCAAAGTCACACTACAAAGTCATGGACATGTATAGGAAATGGTAAATACTTAGGAACAGTTTTGAAATCCATCTAGCACGAGCATATGTTACAGATTAGGAAAGTGAGGCTCAGAGAGGCCCAAGGCCCTGGGATTCTCAGGCAGGCTGAGCCCAAAGCTCAAAGTCTGGAACATTACATCATACCAATAAGTGCAACAGTTTCCTTCTTCCAGACCCTGTGCAGAGGAGCGTCTTTGCCTGGTAGAAAACACATAAAGCTAACTTCATCTGCCTCTGAATCACTCAGAGTCTTCAATGAATCCTGGGATTGTCTCTCTTCCCTTCCTCCTTTCCTTCCTGCTTGGGCTCATGTAGCCACTGCTAGAGCCCCAGAATGGAGCCACCAGCAGCCTCCAAGTCAACAGCAAAGCACTCATTACCATTCCTTCTGCTCCAGGGCTGCTTCTTAAGCCGAGAAGCATCTCCCTGCTCATTGTGAACCGCACAGCCCTGCCCATCCCCTTCCTCCAACCCTAAGAGGCTTGGACCCCACTATGATGAGAAATGAATGTCAAGGTCACACTCAGAGTCAGTCCCCAGGGAGGAATGTGTGAAGGATGGGGGTGGAATAGGGAGCTGAACATGATGCTTAAATTGCGTTCATTCTTTGTTGCTGATGACTAGGTGTTTTTCACTTTGCACCCAGCAAAGAGAATCCAGAATGTAGCTTAGGTTTTGGGGAGGAGGAGAAAGAGCAGGAGAAAGAGAGTTTTGGGCTTTAGCAAAAGGGACCAAATTCAATCCTAAGAACTAGGAAAGGAAGAGACACTGTGTTCTGTTTCTCTAGACTGAAGTCCAGGACCCTGACTTTCCTTTGGGAATCATCCCACACCTTCTGCCTCCCTCACCTCCTCTTCTCTCTCTCTCTCCATTCCTCCCTCTACAAGTCTAACTTGAATTTCCATTTCTTGAATACAGAAATTCAATCACAGCTCTCTCATTCTTTCCCAAACATTCTGTGAAAATTACTTCCTCCCTCCAACTACTAAATAAAATTTCTGTGCATATCTGTGAATGCAGAGTCTAGTGGTGAGAAGGCGGCATAAGGAAACAGCTCTGTGCAGTAGCCTCCTTCACAGCCTGCCACGCACACAGATGCCCGGCATTTGTGAATGTAATGAAGTTGAATGAATGCAGAGACAACTGCACAACTGGAAACCGAGTAACATGCACCCTGTTCTTTTTCAAATGTCTATCCTTTCCCGAGGAAGTTCCCGCCAACTACCCAGGCATTCCTAGCTTCCATCCTTTCCATTCCTCCCCTCCCTCCCTCTCAGGAGTTCTGGACACATTCCTCTCACTTCTACATAACAGAGACAGACTTTCTTTCCTCTTCTCTGCCCCATCCTCATCTCTCTCTGATCCATACCAATTTCTGCAGGTTCACATTCTATGCCAACTTCCTCTCCAATGTATTATTTAAGACACTAAAAGAAATTCAGGTCCAAATCCCAAAGAATATTTTCACCTTATTATGTTCACACAGAGAAATATCAGACACAAAATACCCTAAATGTACTAGCTGTGGCTGATGGGGTTACAGATAAGTTTTTTTTTTTCTTCAGAAAACTGTATCTCTAACTAACATTCAGTAGAAGATATATTACACATCCTTTTTGTTAGAGAGTGGGGTCTCACTATATTGACCAAGCTGGCAACCTCCACCTTGGCCTCCCAAGTAGCTGGGATTACAGGTGCATGTCACTGGCTGGCTATACCATATCTTTGCATAATACCCCAGGAAAGAAAATTAAGAAGAATAAAGCTTTTATTAGTAGCTCACACAATGGTACTAACTGGTTTTTTAGATTTGCAGGATCTGGGCCTTTTGGTAATACATGGACATAGGAAGTGCCATGTAAACCATTTGACTCTAGCTTTTCTTTTTGAAAGGACTTCAAGGACACTTTTTCTTGCTGAATGTTGACACTCAGAACTCAGAGAAGTTAAGCAGTTTCTCCAAGGTGACACAGCTAAGAATGAGATAGAGCCAAGATTCAGATGCAACGGTGTCTGACTTCATAGACAGCAGCCTTTCTCTCAGTGCCTGTTTCCACTTAGAGGGCTGGAAACTGGAGATTCAGGCATCCCAGGTAGTGAAGAGAAGGATACACATAGAGGCTGAAAAACTCTTGGCCAGGTATCATTTGTGGCTTTTCATGGGGGTTTCTGACCTAAATGGGGACCATATAGCCATTGCAACATGCTGGACGAGGATGGTTAAGCTTCACACCTATACCCTAGGCAAGCAACTCTGAGAACAAATAAGCCTGAGATTCCCTGCCAGCTTTAACTGTAGGAAAGGATGCTGTGAGTGTCCTCAGAACAATTATTTCTGTGAAGTGATGAGACTGAAGCATGGTCTTTTAAAGATGAATGTGATCAGGTCCCACCTGGATGTAGCTATTTGAAACACTGAATCATCTGAGTTTTATTGGACCCAGGAGATGGTCACCATGGTTTTCTGCCTGGGAGTTTAAGATGAAATTTTGGGTTTTCCAGACAGTAATGTGCAGATAATACGTCTCCATTTACATGAATTACATGTTTGCTCTCCAACAGGGAAACCAGTAATGCTTACAGTGGACCCCACAGTGCGGAAAGCAGTTTCTTCTTCCACAAATTTTCCTGCAAGCTTTTGGTTCTGTTTTTAACTTGGAAGGGAATTAACCAAGTATCAAAGCCCAAAGTAGTAAGACTTTAATAATAATCATGGAAAAGACATTTTTTGGTTGTTTTTTTGGAGTTTTTTTGCTTCAGATACATTGAGGGTACAAAGAATTAGCTTACACTGTCTGGATTTGTTAGGTAAAGTCCCTCTTATAGTTGTATTTCACCCCCACAAGAGGTGTGCCATATACAATAACCCCGAATCCCCCTTCCTCCTTCCCTGTCCCTGTTCCTTCTTTCCTCTGCCCCCCACCCACCAGTCAGTTTGACTTTTTCACTTATGTGGGCAAGTATTAGATCGGTACTGGCTTCATATTAGAATTGAGTACATTGGATTCTTGTGTCTCCATTCTTGTGATACTTTACTAAAAAGAATGTGCTCCAACTCAATCCAGGTTGGTATAAAAGATGTTAAGTCTCCATCTTTTTAATGGCTGAATAGTATTCCATGGTATACATATACCACAGTTTGTTAATGCATTCCTGGGTTGGTTCACACTTTGGCTGCGTGAATTGAGTTGTGATAAACAGTCTAGAGCAAATGTCCTCATACAAAGTGTTTTTTTTTTCTTCTGGGTAGATGCCCAGTAATGGGACTTTAGGATTGAATTCTTTGAGCATTCTCCATACTTTGTACCATGCTGTGGCTTAGAACTTGAGTCAGACGATCTGGGTTTGCATTTACGTTCATTGCATCACTCATGTCACAGACACTTATTATATACCTGCTGTGTACCAGGCCCTGCTTTGGATGATGCGGGGCTACAGCAGTCGCCGAGGTAGGATCCTTGCTTCCGTAATGTTTCAGGTTAAGTTGACAAAGACACGATAATAAGCAAGAACCTAAGAGATGGGTAGTAAGTGCCGAGAGAGAGACAAAACAAGTGGGGTGCCCGAGAGCTGGGGGCTGCTTTAGCTGGAGTAGGGAAGGGTCCAGGGAAGGTCCCACTGTAGAGGTGACTTTGAAGCTAAACTTCACCTTTAGAGAATGAACCAGTCATGGAAATTCCTGAGAGGTGAATTCTTGGCACATGTTGCCATTTATTATCTGTGACCTTAGAAAACGTCTGAGCCTCTCTGGGACTCAGGGTTCAATGTATGCTGGGATTGAATGCCACAATCCATGTGAAACCTCAGTGTGCAGTGTTAGGCTTAACCACAGGAAATTGCTAATGCTTGTTTTTGACCAGTGGAGCGGCCATGTTCAACCACATCTCCGTTCAATCAATGCCAGTTCTTACTCTCCATCACTACTGCTTACTGACCACTGGCTGTGTGGCAGGTATGGCCAGCTTTTCCTTTTTCTTTCTTTTTTTTTTTTTTTCCTTTTTCTTAATGCTATTTCTAATCCCTATAATTTAACAAAGTATGCATTATAAGTGGCATTTTCTAGAAGAGGCTCAGAGAGGTAACTGATTTGTCTGGGACCGTCAGGTCAGTCACTGGGACTATCTGACCCTAAATACTCAGTGCTGTTCCCCCATGCTCCACAGGCCCAGAAGAAGCTCATTGGAGATTTTGTTTCAGCAAATGGAAACTAGTGATTCCTTCCTATATCTGAAATAACAAAAGATGTTTTCAAAAACGTGTGAGCCCTAATGGAGGACTGGTCATATCCCTAATGTATTTCCAGCTTAGCAGTTTTTAATGTTTTTTTCAAATTTTTTTTATGTCAAAATATTAAGGGGGTGCAAATGTTTTGGATACATGGCTTCAGTCAGGGTTGTAAATGTGTCTGTCACCGAAATAGCGTTCATTGTATCTGTTAGGTTGTATTTTGCTCCTCTCTTGCCTCCTACTGTCCCCTGCTGGATTTTCTAAGTAGATCTACCATTCAATCCAGCAATCCCACTCATGGTATCCACCAGAAGGACAAGAAGTCTTTTTATCAAAATGACACCTGCACTTGAAGGTTTATTGCAGCACAATTCACAATCATGTAGCTGTGGAATCAATCCTAATGCCCACCAATTCACGAATGGATTTACAAGTTGGCATTTTTGGAAGGCTAAAGAATAAAGAGCTTCCTGCCCAGGATGCCACCACCTCTAAGCTGAGATTCGTAAGCAGCCAAGATGGAAAACTTTAAACCAGTGTTAAACCTGAGTACACAATGAAATAATTCAGTCAGCTTTGAAAGGGTTCAGAGTTGATTTGGCCTAGGGTGGGTCTTTTTTCAAGCTCTTTAGGAGATTCTATTGTGCAGCCAGATTCGAGAGCTGATGCCTTAAAGAATTTGTAGGCAGGAAGTGCCCAGCTAGGGCAGCAGGGATCAGGGAGTGGGCAATAACTCGGGAGATGGGAATTATTCTCTTTGGTAAACAGGACATACATTATAAAGCTGAACCAAGTCAGAAGCAACACTCCAGAACAAAAGTTATTATTTTCTTCACTGAACTGTACCTTAAGAGGTAGCAAAGGACAAAACCGTAAATCTCCTTGGTTGAGAGCAGGAACATTAATGGAAAATCTGGGCCTCTTCTCTGCTCTTTATTTGCTTTGTAGCTTAAGTGAGTTGCTGAACCTCTTGAATCCTTGGTATGTGCAAAATACAGATAGTGAAGCCTACCCCATGAAGACATTAGTTTCTCTCTCTCCATATAGCATATATCACACATATGTTATATATACAGGCATATAATAGACTTTTATGTTTGTTACATAAAATATTTTTTGCATATTAATATATTTTATTATATAAATATCGAGAATTTATCACATTTATTATATATAATGCATAATATTTAGTATATATTTTATCTACCTAGCTATCTTTAGCAAAGTGTCTGCCTGATGCATAGTAAGTTTTCAAATAATGATTGAAATTTTTTTGGTCTTTTTTTTTATTAAATGAATGATTGAAATTTTTAAAAAGACGCTGCTAAGTCATGGAAGAAGCCCAAGTGCCTATTGACGCACAAATGGATCAATAAATTGTGGTATATTGTACACCATGAAATACTATGAAGCCTTAAAGAAAGATGGAGACTTTATCTCCTTCATGTTTACATGGATGGAGCTGGAACATATTCTTCTTAGCAAAGTATCTCAAGAATGGAAGAAAAAGTATCCAATGTACTCAGTCCTACTATGAAACTAATTTATAGCTTTCTTATGAATGCTATAACCCAATTATAGCCCAAGAATATGGGGAAAGGGGAAAAGGAGGGGAGGGAAGAGGGAACGATGGGTGGAGGGAGGGTAATTGGTGGGACCACACCTACGGTGCATCTTACAAGGGTACATGTAAAACTTACTAAATGTAGAATATAAATGTCTAAACATGATAACTAAGAAAATGCCATGAAGGCTATGTTTACCGGTTTGATGAAAACATTTCAAATTATAAATAAAACCGGCACATTGTACCCCATGACTGCATTAATGTACACAGCTATGATTTAATAAAATAAAAGATATAGCAATCGTTATGAAGCCTCCACCTGTTCAGTGGCTATGGCTGGTACCCCTGGATCTTATTCATCTCACTCTCCCCACTGAACTGGAGCTGGTAATGATCTCCACTTTACAAATGAAGTAACTGAGCCTCAGGAAAGTTACCTGACCACCAGGATCACACACCCAGAAAGTGATGAAGCTGGAAGTTTGACTAAGGCATGACCTTCTGTTCTACCATGAAGACTCTAAAAGATTCAGCTTAGAATATAAAATAGGAATGACTCCCAGAGCCTGAACAGGGTTGGTTAACTGTCAACCTGATCTTCTATCAACAAGGCTGTGCCTACAGATGAAAGGCATTTTCATTGCCTTGCTGGACCTCCTTCTTGTGCTTATTCAGGTTTCCAACAATAAAAGACCAGACCAGATGATATTCCTCATTAAAATGCCCTCTCCAGCCCAGCCTGTTTTAAATCAAATTAAATACAGATCCCCATCCAGGCTAGTGAAAGAGGAAAAGCACAGGATTAAGGGAAATGTCTACATTTCACTTGCCACAGAATCACCTCTGAAAATCTGCAATAGCTTTTGAAATTCTTCCTTCCTTAACCTATTAATATGAGGTTCTGTTTGGTAAATATGGGAGGGATGTCCAGAAATCTGCATTCTCACAGGCTCCGCAGATGGTGTGATGCCCATGGTGAAAATTCCTGCTCTAAGAGAAACACTGAGCCTCTCTCTAAAGTGTGCACAACTTGCATGTTCTGAGCACCTACTGCACGCCAGGAATTACATCAAATGTGGGATATGGAGAGTAAGAAAATGCAGGCCACACCCTGACATCCCTGGTTTTATTTGTTTTGCTTGTTTTTAGTGCATGAATGTGAGGCCATGCTAGTTTCGCGGCCTTGGGCAAGGTATTCCATTCCTTCAGCGCTCTCTAGTCAATGTCATCTGAGGGTTCAGCAGAGAACGCAGGGCTGGGTCAGAGCCAGGGGGGGCCAGGGCTTGACCCTCAAGCACACACAAAACCCACATGATACTAAAGGCAGCAGAAAATGCTGTGAAGGGAGTAAATTGGGTTCATGAGGTGGAGAGTGAAGGGGAGAGGAGGTGACCAGCCCATCTCACCATCTGCACAGTGGGCTAATAACTAACAGGCCCTTCTCTATAGCTCTATAGTGAGAATTGCTCCAAACAGTGAACACAGGGCTAAATTCAGTGCTTGGCCCCTAATTGGTGCTGACAGTTAGTGCCCTGGGCACTGTCTGATGAGACCTAATTTCAATAGTACTCAATCAGCTTTGGGCCAAATGGGAGTTTTGTCCTGGCTGTGTGGGATATCTTATCTGCATTGCCATATCTCACCTGGAGGTGGGCACAGTTCAGAAACCCCAGTCCAGGTGACTTCTGCTGATATATTAATTTAGACAGAGATGGTGATTCCATATTATTTCCCAGTAATAGAAGTTAACAGAGTCATTTATTCACTGTTTTTCATTCAAAGCAACAATCATTGCCATAATTATATAATCACCATCAGCAACTAAGTGTTTTCAAGCTTGTCTATCTGAGCAGAAATCTTCACATAGTCATGTGCGTGCACAGTGGGCCAGGGTGGCAGATGGAAGGAGGGGCGTGTTCAAGTTACATTTTTCTTCCTTCCCTTCGTTGAATTTTTCATGCTCCATCCTCCATAGGGCCTTTCAACAGGCTCATCTCTCACCGAACATGGTATACTCTGAACCCCTTTCCTAGTTAACTCCAGCTCAGCCTTCATTAGACTGGGTCTTGCTCTGTTGTGGAGGCTGGAGTGCAGTGGTACGATATAGCTCACTGCATCTCCACTTCACTGTAACCTCAAACTCCTAGGCACAAGAGATCCTCCTTCCTCAGCCTCCTGAGTAGCTGGAACTACAGGAAAGAAATATCATGCCTGGCTAAGTTTTTAAATTTTTTGTAGAGATGGAGTCTCATCATGTTTCCCTAGCTGGCCTCAAACTCCTGGTCTCAAGCGATCCTCCTACCTTAGCCTCTCAAAGTGCCATGGCTGACTTATTGATCTCCTAGTCTGAATCAGTCTTTTTCTCTGTTTACTGTCCCATGTTCTTTCCTCCAGAAGTTTTGCTGCCCTCTGCATTCATGTGCTTATTAGTGAATAGTGAAGTTGCTTGGCTAAGGAAACAAGAGCTGAGATGGTGGCTGCTTTCACTCACCATAAAGTTCCCAAACTTTGTCAGGTGTTTAACTCATAGAAGATGTTCTAAGTTATCAATGAAGAGAAGGAAAGGTGGGAAGGAAAAGGGAGAGGGGAAGGGAGAGAAACAGGAAAGGAGAAACAGAAGGAAGGAAGAAATTTGGAGAGCATGGCAGGCTTGTGATTAACTGAAACAGAAGCCCTGGGCATTTGATGGCACCATTCCTCCTTCATGACCTTTGATTAGACATTGTCTTTCAGGTCTTTATGTCCTGAAGTCATTAAACCTGGAATGACTCAAAACAATAATCTGTTATCTTTGACTGGCCCAAACAGCATCCAAAATATGGGTGCCAGATGAGCAGAGGACAGTCTTGTTGTTAGTCAAACTCTGGTGACTGTGCCTCACGGTCTAGCAGTTTGCCCATGGGAGGCTCTGACCCTCTGTGTGTTGGGCAGTCAGCCTATTATTACAGCACTTGTCACACTCTTTGGTAATGGTCTGTTTGCTTGCAAGTCTCCCCAACTAGGCTTTAGGCACTTGAGCACAAAGATCTTCATTCAAAGGGAACTAAGCTCCACACAGAACATTTCTGTGCAGCCAAGGGATGGGAACTAGATGGCTCTGTCCAAGGTCCTGCACATTTAAAAGAAAAAAAGCAACAATCTCAGAGAGCTCCAGACAAAGAGTTCAAAATTGTTTAGTAAACCCAGGAATGGCATTCCCTGTAAGCTCCCATTATCGAAGAATTGGGAGATTATATTTGATATATTCCAGTTCTTTTTACTATCATGGAGAGATGAACAGAGCAGAGAACACTGGTAATGTGCACATTCAATTAAGCTGCAACTTACTGAATGAGGGGAGGGAGGAAATGAAGGAGGACTCTGTAAGACTGAGCATCTACTGTGCACCCAGCATCTTGCTAGAAGCATGGTGGACAGGAAACATGGTCAGCGAATAGGAGAATGGTTCTGGAGTCAGGACGATTTGGATTCAATTTCTGGTTCTGTAACTTCTTTCATCTGTGTCCTTAGAAAAGTTACTCAGCGGGCCTGAATCTTGGTTTTCTTATAAAAGAGAGGAAAATGTGACTACTTTAGTGAATTGTAAGGAAGACCGATTGATGAATACTTAATGAGCAAAAAAAGAATCAATGATTAAAATGGGTAACACACTGAAAATGTCTTCAATACTCCAGAATGGGTGGTTTGAGAGACTCTCTTTGAAAAGGTGACACTTACTTTGAGATCTGGAGGATGGGTTAGAGTTGGTGGAGGAAGCAGGGGAAGGGGAAACTTAGAAGATTAAATGTAGATTGTATGAAGGTTCAAGGCATCAAAAAAAAAATAGCTTGTGTATTTAGAGAGCTGACAGATGGCCAGCATGGCTGAAATATAGTGACCCTAATGCAGGGAAAGGTTGAGTCACATAGTGCCTTAGAGTTAATTTGGGGAGATTGGATTTCATTCCAGGGGCTGAGTAGGAAACAGATAGCAGGGAGATTACAATGGTCACAGTGTTGGTGGTGGAAATGGAATGCTGTGGACGGAGAGAGAGAGGTAGGCTGGAGTTATGCAGTGGGAATGTGTGGGGTTGGGCAGGAACAGGATAATAAAAATGACTCTCTGCTCTCCTAGCTTTGAGCTGGGAAAATGGTGGCACCAAGCTCTGCCAGGGGGAAGGCTGCAAGAATAAGTGAACTTTGGGATGAGATTAAGATTTTGGTTTGGGAAATGTTAAGTCTAAGACTGCTAAGTTTAAGTGGAGATGTCAAGTAGGCAAATGAAAATAAAAATTCTGAACCTCACACAGGGGGGAAGTCCATACCCGAGATATAAATTTTTGAGTTGTCTGACTACATATTGTGTTGAATGCCAATGAGACCAAGTCGCAGGTCTACATTGAATTAAGGGAGAAAGAATGCATTAAGAAGAGGAGATGGAGCTATGTGCTCCATAGTTCAATACACACACACACACACACACACAAATGGGGGCAATGAACTGCGGAACACAGTTATTTGAATTCTGGCTCTGCCTTTAACAACTTCTTTAACTCCAGGCAAGTTATTCCACTTGTGAGCCCCAGTTTTATTATCACAAAATAGAAGGATGTTATATATCAAGGCCTTTATAAGGATTAGAAATAATATGTGTGAATACCCCTGGTCACATCAAATGACAGCAGGCTAGCGGGCTGTTTTTCCTCCTAGATCTCTCAGCCTGTGTCCTGACTCTATAATTCCTGGATTCATAACAGATTCTTTTCTAATACCATTCCAAATCCCCAGCAGCAAAAGGCAGATCATTGATAACTCTCTGTGGAGTTTCTTTGATTTTGGATATTCTTCCCTTTTCTGCCTCCAAGTAATATCTGGCTCATCTGAGCAATCTCCAAACTTCTCATGTGGAAAAGAAAAAATAGACTATTTGGGATAAGCCACTTCCAAGCTGCATGCTAATAAGTGGTGTTCTTATTGTTATTATATTTGCTTTCAAATCAGCAAGAATTCTGATGAGATTGTGTAGATGGAGACAATATTATGCAGTGGTGTGGAGAAAATAAAAGCTATTCTTAGAAAATATCTCTCTTGATTACTCCCTGATGCTTTTTGAATAGTTGTTGATGTCAGTAGATAATCTTCAGATGATGGCAGTGGGTGCTTGGGGGAAGCTATGGGAAAGAGAACAGTGATGAGTGTGTCTGTGCATGGTGGGGTGTGGCGAGGGCCTCACTCACGTACCCAGGTCTTCCTCAACTTCAACGTCCCTCAACCAGATCCAAAGTGTGATCTGCACCCAGTTCATTTTATTTTCTTACTTCAGGTTAATATGAGGGTATACATGATTAGGTTACGTTGTTTTTGTTTGTCAGGAAAAGTCAAGTTGAAGTTGAGACCCTCACCCAGGAGATGTGCCATATACCCGTACACTGTGCCCATTAGGTGAGAGCTTATCAAACCCCCTCCCTCCCTCCCTTTTTTCCCTCCCTGTTTTCTCCTCCCCCTACTTGAATTTAGTTGTGTTTTTCTTACCTATGGGTATGTAGTTGTTTATCTATTAGTTTCATATTAGATTGAGTCCATTGAATACTTGATTTTCCATCCTCATGATACACTGCTAATGTGAATGTTCTTCAACTCCATCCAGGTTAATATGTAAGATATGAAATCTCTACCTTTTTATGGGTGAATAATATTCTATGGTATACATATACCACAGGTTATGCATCCATTCATGAGTCAGTGGGGACTTGGGTAGATTCTATGTCTTAGAGATTGTTAACTGAGCTGTAATAAACAATCTAGTGCAAATGTTCTTATGGTGAAATGATCTTTTTTTTTTTTCTTCTGGGTAGATACCTAGTAATGGGATTATGAGATTGAATGGAAAATCCACTTTTAGCTCTTTGAGGATTCTCTATGCTTCTCTCCAAGGAGGCTGTATTAGTTTGCAATCCCGTCAACAGTGTAAAAGTGTTCCCTTCTCTTCATGTCCACATTAGCATCTGCAGCTTTGGGCCTTTGTGATATGGGTTATTCTTACTGGGGTTAGGTGATATCTCAGGGTAGTTTTGATTTGCATTTCTCTGATGATTAGGAATGATGAGCATTTTTTTAATGTGCTTATTGCCCATTTGTCTGTCTTCTTCAGAGAAGGCTCTGTTCCTGCCTCTGGCTTATTTACAAATAGGATTGTTTGTTCTTTTCTTGTTGATTGGTTTGAATTACCTGTAGATTCTAGTTATCAGCTCTTTTTCAGATCCATAACCTGCAAAACAAATATCTTTTCCCATTCTGAAGGCTTTCTGTTTGCTTGAGTTGTTGTGCCCTTAGCTGTACAGAAGCTTTTTAGCTTGATCATATCCCATTTGTTTATTTTTGGAGTTGCTGCAATTGCCAAAGGTGTCTTCTTCATAAAATCTTTTCCAGGCCAATATCATCAATTTTTTTTCCTCCACACTTTCTTTTAGAGTTTTAATTATTTGAGGTCTTAAATTTAAATGTTTTATCCAATGAGTCAATTTTTGTAAGTGGTGAGAGAGAGGTGTGAGTCCAGTTTCAGTCTTTTAGATGTGGCTAACCAATTCTCTCAGCACCATTTATTAAATAGGGATTCTTTTCCCCATTGTATGCTTTTGTTTGGTTTATGAAAGATCAGATGGTAATAGGCATCTGGTTTCATCTCTAGGTTCTCTATTCTATTCCATAGATCTATGTCTCTATTTTTGTGCCAGTCCTGTGTTGTTTTGCACCAGTCACGTCTCAATATCGTGCACCAGGCAGAGTGGAAGATGAGCGGGGTCCTGAGGCTCTGGGCCCACACAGATTGGATTAAGGTATGTTCTTTTCCATTTCCTGTGGGAAAATACTTAACCACTCCATTTGTAGCATAAGGGCAATAATTCTACCTGCCTCATAGCTTTTTTGTGAGGATTAAATGGGATAAACCATGCAAAAGATGAAGAACTTTGGTTGAGAAGTGATGACTGCCTCATAACTATCTGTAATCATCATCTCCATTCATACAGCAACCATTTAAGGTAGGTGCAATAGTGATACACACACAGAGAAAGACACACACACCCTGGGTCTAATCTGAGGATTCATTGAAACCTCTTCTGAGTAATTCTATTCATTTATTACGTACTAATAACTATTAATTCTTTTATACCCCTTACTATATGTCAGACGTGGGGGTGGGGAGGAGTTATGTTTTAATTATTATCCTCATAGTAGCTCTCTTACACAATAGCCACTATTATGCTTATTTAAGATACAAGGACATTGAGAAACAAAAAGGTTATGAGATTTATTTGCCTAAGGTCATGTGGTTAGCAAAAGGCAGAGCTGAGGCAGGCAGCTGGCTCCAGAGTCCATGCCTGTACCATGCTAAGGTCTGAAGGATGTCCAGCATGGACGAGGCAAGGGAAGAGGCAAGCAGAGGCAGGGCAGGCACAAATTCCCTCTTGCTCCAGGAAGCACTGAGAGATTCTGGGGCCGAATGCTGCTGGGTGGAGCTGATGCTCAGGGGGAAAGTGAGGTTAAAGGAGGTGCTGGAGAGAGAGACAGAGGTTGCCCCTAAAGATCCCCCAGGACACATTAGGGGTGTCGATTTGTCTTCAGCCTGAGAACCACAGGTATCGATGCAGGGGTTTTCAACAGGCAGGTCACATGTTTGGATTTGCATTTGTGAAAGATCACTCTGGTTGCTTTGTACAGAACAGACAGAAGGGGATATGAAAAGAAGAAGCCAGGAGCCCAGTGACCAGAGAACTCTGTCATTGTCTGGGGCAGAGATGACACAGGCCTGGCCCAGAAGGGTGATGACAGAACTGGAGAAAACCTGACAGATTCAAAATGTATTTGAGAAGCACAATGGACAAGGCTTGGTGCTGTGGGTGAAGAAAGAGGAAGCCTAAACATTCACTCTTTGGATCGATGATCCAGCGAGCAGTTCACCAAATTGAAGAAGGAAATGGGGAGACATTTGACAGCACTTTGTGATCTATGACTCAATAGTCTGTAGTTTAATTTGGAGAAGTATAAGTTCCCATAATTGAACTCTAAATATCTACTATCGAGAAACATGTTAGGGGTGCTATTTCTAATCAGAGCATGAAGAGGAGAAAGGTTTTGGGGTCTGAATCAACAGGGAATAAAACATGACTGACTTGCAAGGGGACACATGTCCTTGTCTTTTCTGAGGCTATCAGCAGATGCATAGAGTATAAAGCATGCAATGTGGCATGTAGCACATTCACAAACTTCACAGACCCCACTGTGTCTTGGTGCTGGTGATGCCGAGAGGGACACATTAACACGGGGCATTTCTTTCGTATCAGGCATTTGAAAGCTTCTCACTTAACTCTGGGCTTTATAGGATGTCATCCCTGCTGACGAGAGGAAGGCAGCTCAGACGATTAAGTGACTTGTTGAAGGTGGTATAACTAGTAAGAAACAAAAGAGAAATCTTAACTTGGGTTGGCCTGACTCAAAAAAGTTATGCTTTTTTCACTTTACTACACTGTCTCCCAGGGAAATGGAGAGAGAGCTGATAAAATGGGAAGATATTTAGCCTTGCAATCTTCTGCCTCAGTTTCCACATCTGTGAAATGGGGGCAATGATAGTACCTACGTCAGAGGGTTATTCTAGGAATGGGCAACATAAAGCAGGTAAAGCATTCAGCCCTGCACCTGACCGTCATTCAGAAAGTTAGCTTTTATTACTATTATTATTGTTGTCAATATTGTTGAAAGAGAATTAAAGTTACTCTCAGGGAGTTCAGGAGTACAATGAAGGCGAGTGGCTAGGGTGTATAGTGTAGAGAAGGTGGTGGTGTCTCATTGGAGGTGAGGAGAGTCTCTCAAACAGGCATACTGATCTGCAGTGAAAGGAGCATTAGCAGTTGGGTGGCTCCCTACCATAGGGGCTGCCCAAGTCTAGGTTGGAAGACTGTATGTGGAAATTACACAGGAAGGATCTACGCATCAAGTTGAATCATATAACACCTAGGAGCCCTTCAGGCTGAAAATCTGTCTTTTACCCTCACCATCTGCTCCAAAATGATAACTTTTATTGTGACGTGAAGTAGATCTAGGGCACCTGTTCCAACAAAGGCCATCACCTTCCCTGTGGATAGTTGTCATAGGCCAGAAGAGAGCAGGAACATGAGGGGTCATTCTGACCCCTGAGTTGATCTTCTACAGCCTCTAACTATGAGCATACCCCACCCATTCAATTTGCCCCTAGGATACCCATCCCAGGGATGCTTGACCTGCTCTCTTCAAGGGACTGATTCAGAATTTTCCAGAAGTCCTCCAGAAGGAGGCCAGGTTTCTCCTCTTAAGGGCTTAAGGCAAATTCACCCTTGAGACTACTAGAGACCTCACGGGTGCAGGGGATTAATTGACATTTTAGAGAAATATTTTATTCATCTCTATATTTCTTTCAGCCTTGAACAGAGCATTCCATGTAATACAGGCTCAATGAATATATAGTGAATAAATATATCAATTAATGAGCAAATATTTGAGTGACAGAATCAAGTTATTCATTCAACAACTATATTATCTATTGAGTTTCAGTTGAGCTTGGTATTTTCCTTAGAGGGTGCAGTTTGATGTAATTGTTAGTGTATGGCTACAGGATCAGGATTAGGAAACACATCCAAGCTAGAAAGACTTTCAATCTGGGGAGGAATAAAATTGATATTTAAATTTCTATGGCCAGGGGCTAAGCATGGTGACTCACACCTGTAATCTTAGCACTCTGGGAGGAAAAGGCAGGAGGATTGCTTCAGCTCAGGATTTTAAGACCAGCCTGAGCAAGAGACCCCATCTCTACTAAAAATAGAAAAATTAACCAGGTGTTGTGGCAGGTGCCTGTAGTCCCAACTACTTGGGAGGCTGAGGCAGGAAGTTTGCTTGAGCCTAAGAGTTTGAGGTTGCTGTGAGCTATGATGACATCATGGCACTCTAGCCTGGGAAACAAAGTGAGAATTTGTCTCAAAATAAAACCTATGGCCAGAGCTTGGATGGATGCAAGATAATTCTCACGTACAGCAAAAGATAAGAAACAGAGAAATACTTGAGCCACCTTGGATGAATAAGATGGGCCATACTTGGCTGTCTCCTGCCCTCAGCTCTCTCTATATACATGGTGGTTTTATATGGCCACAAATTCTTTGGAACACTTACTTTCAATAAGTGAAACTTAATTCCCTCCTTTTGAGAGTGGGCTGGACTTAGTAACTCACTTATCTTGTGCTAGAATATGATAGAAGAGCTGGAAGTTCACTTCTGAGACTATTATTAAAAGATTGCAGCTCCCTCCTCTCTCTCTCCCTTTCTCTTTTTCTCTCTCTTCCTCCCTCTCTCTCTGAGACCTCTTGCTCTTCCTAAATAAGCCAGTTGCCCCCCTACTGAGCATTCTCAAGCAGCCCTGTGGAGATGCTCACTTGGTTAAGAACTGAGACCTCCAGTCAACAGCCAGAAAAGAACCAGGGATTCCTCCTCACGTCATTTGAGTGAGCTTGGAGGCAGATCCTCCAGCACTAGTCAAGCCTTCAGATAACTGTAGCCCTAATCACTAGCTTGACTGAGAGGCCCAGAGCTGGACCACCCAGAGGAGTGGGTGCTTTCGAATTCCTGACCCCCTTTGAGATAGTAAATGTTTGTTGTTTGAAATTAATCTTTAGGGAAAATTATTTGTAGCAATAGATAACTAATATAGATTTTCATCCCAATTCTGTACTAGCCAGGGTTCAGACATAGAAGGACCACTAGGAGATGGATTGATAGTCACGTATCAGATACAGAGAGAGAGATGGTCAGATAATAGATATCTAGGTAGGTAGGTATATATAATAGATTTGTTGCAGGGATTTGACCTCGTGCAGTTGTGGGAGTTGGGTAAGCAGTGTCTGTAGAACTGTTGTCTGCATGTCCGGTACTAAATCTTGACGCCTGATGTCATTAGCAAGAAAGATGCAAAGTGGAAGAGAAGAGCAAGGGCGCCTGGATTTCAGGAGAATGAACTGGAATTAGTGAGGAGGGACTGGAACCTGTCAGTGCTCATGGCTTCCAACCTCGGTGAAGCAGGTATCCTGCTAGCAGCCTTTGTCATGAAGCCAAACACATACAGACCCCACCCAGGAGTTGGGGAAGCTGAAGGAGGAGCTAGGGGACAGGGGAGCCAGTGCAAGGTGGCCTGCCACCCTACACCAAGGAGGTGAGACCACAGAAGCAGCTGCCCTGACCATTCAAGCATAAAAACAAAAGGTCCCTTTCTCCTTCCAAATCTGTGCAGGTAGGAGCACATCAATCCCCTTCTCTCCTTCCCTTTCCATCTCCTCCAATCCTTCTCCTGCCAGATTTATAGAATTGAGTTTTTCTGTGATGTGGGTATAAGTTCATGTACTAGCTTCACATGAGTATCGAGTACATTGGATCCTTGCTTTTTCATTCTTGTGATACTTTACTAAGAAGAATGTGTTTCAATTCCATCCAGGTTAATATAGAAGATGTAAAGTCTCCATCTTGACCCCAATTACTTTATGTATTTGCTCTGAATGTACCAAAGAGGCCACAGGTAATCACCTTCATGAGCCACAGTTTCAAAATTTCCTTGAGTTTGGTGATGGGGAGGCAGTGGGTTCTGGGTGATGAGGAGTGACCCCCCTTCATTCTATCTCCTGCTACATGTTCCTCTTCCTTGGATCTTCTTTGCATTCAAGGCCCAAGCAACCAAAAGAGATAAGAGCAGTGAGTATGCAGGATGCCACCAGCGCCCAGGACCCCAGCCTCTAAAATCATGACTATGAATTCTTGTCTACTTAGGAAGAAATGGAAGAGGAGGAGGCTGTCCTTTAGAAGGCAGGACTGCCTGTGGGGCTGCTGAGTTAAGAAGAGCAAGGCTGCTATTTACATTCCTCAGACAGGAACAGAGACAAAGTGAGAGGGAAAGGGGAAAGAAATAAAGAGAAGACTTCTGAGACAGTGTGGCTTGTCAGCAGGTGGTGGGAACCGAAAGAGAACCTGGACACTTCTTCAAGGGAAAGTAAAGAATTTCAAACAGAAAGCCGCAGCACTGTCTGCTCCCAGTTTCAGCTAACTTGCAAGCTGAATGGAAATTTTCACTAAACCAGAGTGCAGTAGGCTTTGCACATTCATCCCCATGACTTTTAGCATCTTGGAGATTCCAGAAGCAAAAATAGCACAGATGGGCCTGTTTTCTATCTGCTGCCTTAAGAGAGTAATAAAGAAGGCTTTGCACATACCACCCTTAAATTTTCAGAGCCCCAGAGAGGACAGAAACAAAGCCTGTGGCCATTTTTCTCTCTGCTTGGGAGAAAGGCTGGATCTATGACTTCTGATCTGTGGATCATTCTCACCTTTAGGGAAAGACACTGTCTGTCCCCAGTAAAGCTGGGATCAGATGGCCTGGACTGGGAGTCACTTCATAGGTGAGTTGCTTTTCCTTTGCATACCCTCAGAACAATTACTAAGTTTTGGAACTAAACACAGAGGGAGTTTTATTTGGTGTGTTATAGCTAACAACACCTCTGTACAACCCCAAGATGCAGTGAAGCTTACAGCTAAAAATCTCCATTTCACAGGTACGCCTGAGAAGATTATGAGCACAACGAGAGAAGTAGAGTGACTGTTCACAGGTCTCATAGCTAGGATGCGGCCCAGAGCCCAGAATTCCTGACTTCTCTTTCTGATACTTATTTATTTAAAAATATTTATTGACATTTATGCTCTACTCTTACTAGCTTTAAAATGTACCATTGCACAACAAATAAGTAAGTGAGGTGATGGTTATGTTAACAAGTTTGATGTAAGCTTTCCTCAATGTATCTCAAATTATTTCAAATTTGATAAGGAAGGGAGAGATTTTCTCTCCCATCCTGGATAGCCATGTCACTTGCAGAAGCACATGTCCCAAATCCCAAGTATAAATCACTTCCTAATTAGGAAATAATTGTGCCCCCAAATGGGGCGACATGGCTGTTAAGGCATCCCACAAATTGCCGATTAGTTTCATAGCAGTGATGGTATTTAGTGCCACTTTAGTTAATGGAAAATGTGTTGAAAATAGCCCATCTTCAGCTAATCCAAAGAAAAGGCTGGGGCTGAAGGGAAGCTCAGAATCAGTATCACACAGATGAGGAATGACACGGAGGAAAGGGCAACTTTTGTTTTTTACCGTGGGGAGTGTACCATGCTGTAATAGTTGGGGCTGTAGAGTCAGAATTCTGGGATTGGAGGCTTCCTTCCTCTACCACCTATCAATTTAGAGTCCTGGGCTGAGTTGCTCCTGTCTCTGGGTTTCAGTCTCCTCATCTGTTAAATGGGGGTAAATAAAGACAGTGGTAAAACATGGCTCACACTGTTGTTTTCTCCTACAACACAGACCGGTGCACAAATGTTATCCTTGTGTTCTTCTGATGTCAACCATCCCTCATACTTCATAGATTACCTATTTGGGGATTGAAAAAATAGGGGAGTGTTTATGATATGTGCTTCATGATATAATCGATCTATTGGCCCATAATTGATCTAATGACCCCAGTTTTCATTTGGAGTGTAATGCATCATGAAAGAGACTCAGATCTGAGCTTTTATGTGGTTGGAAGGATTTAACAATATATTGTTTGTGAAGTGGCTCAGAGTCTTGTACATAGTAAATGCTCAAAAATGTTGATTTTTTTTTTTTTTTGAGGCAGAGTCTCACTTTGTTGCCCTGGCTAAAGTTCCATGGCATCACTGTAGCTCACAGCAAGCTCAAACTCCTGGGCTCAAACCATCCTCCTACCTCAGCCTCCTGAGTAGCTGGGACTACAGGCAACGACCACAACACCCAGCTAGTTTTTCTATTTATAGTAGAGATGGGGTCTTGCTCTTGCTCAGGCTGGTCTCAAGCTCCTGAGCTTAAGCAATCCACCCACCTCAGCCTCCCACAGTGCTAGGATTATAGGTGTGAGTCACTGCACCCAGCCCAAGAAATGTTGATTTTCTTTACCCATTTCAGCATGTGGTGCCAGATTCAGCCAAGAAGTCTTGATTGCTAAGGTCTGAGTGTGCTTGAATTACATATTTCCTTTCTTCCAGCCTTAGTTTTGTTTTTGTTTTTTTTTTTTAATCTACAATGAGAGGGGACAGAACTCTTTATAGACAGGGTCAGGGAAAAATACAAGGACAGAGATGGCTCCAGGTACCACATTTCTAATTGTTTCATGGCCTTGGTAAAATCATCCTCTTCTGCGAGGGTGTGATGCTCCTGGAAGTGCAGAGACTCTGAAACCTCTGCCTGAGGCACAGTCTACCTCACTTTCTTTAAGGACCATAATGACTTACCCCACACCCGAACTCTGTCCTTTGAGAGGTCCTCCTACACATCAGCATTTCCAGAAGTTACAACTCAGTCCCAGGCAAAATTACCCAGATCAAATCCTTCCATGGGCAAGAGCTACCTGCCACCCAGTATGCACATCAACGTTTCCCATTCCTGATGTCATCACGAGCACAGAGATAATGTCCCCATTGAAGATTCTTTCCCCAAGGGCAGCTTTACTCTATCTATTAGTCCTATTGAGAGAATAGCCTGCTGAGGGACTCAGGTCTTCCTCAGTCTGCCTTCTGGCAGAAGGAAAGCACTGATCTCTTCAAAATAGAACAGCCACCATTTTTTTCCCAGAAGTCTATAGGGCTTGGCAGCCATGTTGGAGCACCAGCAGAGGAATGTTCGAGCCTCAAAACTGCAGGAAGTCTATGGTCTATTGTGGGTCCCAAGAGGCAGAGCCTCTACTGGAAGCTACCGTCATCTTAAAGTTGTAAGGAGATCAGTGGACTATGACCTCTCAAAGAGCAAGGCTTGTACAAAGTAAGTACATAATGTATGTGCAGATTTTGATAGAATGAAAGAATTGACTGTTTCCCAAGTCCTGCTGTCTCTCAGAAAGCTGGGAGACTTGTAGCTACCAGAATCAGGTATTACAGCCTTGTGTGTGACTCCCTGGGTTCTGTTACTATTTCAGAAGGCCCTCTGTGAACACTTTTATATGTATCCTGGGTACACAGGGCTTGGTGTACAAGGCATCCTTCATAAAGTGTTCTTTGAATATCATTGGAAAGACTGAAGAGATTGGGGAAGACTAAAGGGAAGCAAAGGATATTTGTAACCCCCCACCGAGAACACACCCTTAGATACCACTCTGTGGAAAATGTGCACCTCTACCATATGAAAAATTCCCCAGGAGAAAGACAAGATAAGCACGAGAAGCCTATATAGAAGGCTAGAAGCCATATATTCATTTTTCTATCCACCCAACCATTATGTATCCATCATATTTACATCTACTTAACCATGTACCCATCTAATCATGTACTTACTCTTTCCTTCTATCTATCTACCTATCCATCCATCCATCCATCCATCTATCCATTTATTCATCCATTGCATATAATATTTATTGAATGCCTACCATATACCAGACGATGATATTATATGTTGCAGCTTGAGCAGTGAGTGACATAAATCAAGGTCCATGTTCTTATTCAGTGAAGAAGACATACAATGAACAAACAGACATAAATCTATAAAAAGAATTCAAGGAGGCTGGGCATGGTTGCTCACATTTGTAATCCTACCATCTGGAAGGCCAATGCAGGAGGATTGCCTGAGTTTAGGACTTAAATACCAGCCTAAGCAAAATGAGACCCCATCTCTAAAAATAGCCAGGTGTTGTGGTGGGTGCCTGTGGTCCCAGCTCTTTGAGAAGTTGAGGCAAGAGGATCACTTGAGCCCAAGAATTTGAGGTTGCTGTGAGCTATGTATGGCATGATGGCACTCTACCAAGGGCAACAAAGAGAGGCTCTATCTCAAAAAAAAAAAAAAAAAAAGACTTCAAGTAGTGGTAAATTCTATAAGAACAAAAAGGACAAATACCAAGCAGTATGGGAATAGAGTGATGAGGAAGATTCTATTTAAGACAGTGTGCCAGAGAATGCCTCTCTGAGGAGATGACATTTAAATAGAGCCCTAAGAATGATAAAGGAGGCAGGGAGAGAGTTACAAGGAGAGGAAGTTGCAAGTGCAAAGGCCCCGAGTTTCCTTTGTGTGAAGAGAGAGAAGTTCAATGTGGTTGGATCTGAATATGAGTATGGTGAAGACTAGTAGGAGATGATGTAGGATGGGGCAACTGATTACCACTCTGAGGTCATAAGGAAGAATTTGGATTTTATTCTCATTGTAATAGAGAAGTGCTAAAGACCTGAGAGCAGGTGAGTCCTATCATCAAATCGATGTTTTTAAGGGATTTCCCTACCCTCTGTCTGAAGAACAGACAGTCTGGGAAGCCAGAGGAGAAGTAGGCAGATGGTATAGAAAGTTACTGCAATAATATGAATGCAACACAATGGGCTGGGGTGCTGAGGTAGAAGTGAGGGACAGAAATGGGTCTTTAATGTACTTTAAAGGTTAGGAAGACAGAGCTGGATGGGAAAGAGGAGGATAGGATGACCAACAGACATTTGGGCTGGGAAGACAGGTCATTAGCAGTGCCATTTCCTGAGAAGAGGAACATGTGGCAAGATCAGATTCCTGTTGGGGTGAGGGGTTGCCCAGAGTACTTGTCATGACATTTAAGATTTTGGTTGTCTTTAAGGTCTCCAAGTGGAAAAGTAGACATGTGAGTCTAGAATTTATGGAGAAGGTTGGACCCAAATATAAAAACTGAGTGGTCGTCAGGATTGAGTGAGGTGAGATTGGTAGAAGAGTACAGTAAACTGAGGACTGATTTCAAAGCATTCCATTCCTATTCCACCCACCAGCTATTGCCATTCTCTGTTCCATCTAGCTATCCTTCAATCCTTCCCCCAAAATGTTTACTGAATGCCCTTTTTATGTCAGATGCTGAGCTGGGCGCTGGAATTCAAAGGTGAACAATTATATGACCCTTGATCTGGAAAAGCTCACATTCTAAGGAGAAATAGCACACATCCACAATACACCAACGCCTGATAAGTTACGTGATAGAAGTGTGTACGTCGGCTATGGATGGTGCAGAAGTCGACTGTTAACCATTCTGCTGGGGGAAGTTTGGAAAGACTAAGTAGAGGTTTCTATTTAAAATAGACCTTAAAGAAGATGTAAGAGTTGATGAGGATCCCAGCATTCCAGGAAGCAAAGCAGCATGAGCAAAAGCCTGGGAACGGGAGAGCTCACGTTGTCTTTGGAAAGTAGCCGAGAGACCTTTGGTTCAGATACAGCATAAGATACATGGTAGGAAGGGGTAGGACAGGGATTGGAAATGCTTTGTGTGCTAGGCTAGGGGTTACGGAGGCTCTAGCTGAAGGTTTTAAGTAAAGGAGAGGTGGAATTGACATGATCAGGTTTGGGTTTTCGAAATGTCCCTGGATGTGAAGATGTGAGTCAAGAGAAAATTGAATCTGAGAATCAATAGAGAGAGACTTCGTTCAAAAGTATTATTGCAAGGGGAAGAAAGACACTCTTGCAACGGGGTCAGGGGACGAGAGCAATAGAGAGAATGCTATTACTATGGATCTTCAAACATCTCAAGGGTTAGGCAATAGGGTTTTTCTTTTACAGGTAAGAGTGAAGAAATCTAGAAAGAACAGGGTGTTGGAAAGTGTGATGAGCATGAGAGGCACAATTGGATGGGAAATCAGAGACTCTGAAGTCAGCCTATTTCTTCACAGGAGGGGCTGTAAAGAGGGTTATGTGCTGCCTCAGCCCAAAGTCCAGGCACGTGGAGAAGGAGGAAAGCTTTGCCAATGTTTGGTTAATAAGCTTTTTGTTCCAATTGATTAGAGGGGAAGAACAGTTCAGTTAGTCATTTATGAGGCAAAGAGTAGGAACTTGGAGGGTCCATGTCTGGGCTGGCCCTGGCATAGGTGAACAAGAGGGGAGCATCTCTGAGTCTTACCTAAGTCACACAGAGGTAAGAGGCTCCTCTGAAAGGTCAACATTGTCAAGTTCAAGGCTGCAAATGTAGGAACTGCAGGGGAAGATGAGATCCTGTGTGGCACAACAGCTAAACTTGTGGCTTAAATCCTCAAGCCAAGCCAAGGATTCTCCCCAATCCCATGCTCCTCTCTGCACTCCCCTCTTGCACAAAGTGGGGAGGAAATCAAGTTATTTACCTTTTGTACAAAAACTAAGGCTGCCTGAAACAATAGTGATGCCTACAACCACAACAACAATGACAGCAACGAAGACCACAACTCCATTTCTCATTTTCATATCAATTGGCAGAAATTATCTTTATTAGAAAAATGAAATTTTCCTGTATTTACATTTTTACACCATATGACCGGGCACTTGTGTTGCCTCAGGAGTTATGTACATATCAGTTTGCACACACATTTCAAACCCCATTCCTTAAAACAGTTGATAACACATTGAACAAAATTAAAAGACATACTACAAGAAGACAACCATAGTATATACTTCCTCTATCATAGAAAGGTGTTAAGCAAACGTGTAGTTTTGTAGCTATGCTTGGAAATATTTAATACAGTTATTAGCACTTCCTCATGCAGTGGATTAGAACATGACAGGTATAAACTGCTGTGATTGGTAAGTGAACATCAATTCCCAAATGAAGACCATGTGCACACAACTTGCTTCGGGCTCCACCATATAAGAGATCAAGCCAGTTCTGATGAGGGATTTGGATAGTGTTTGAATGTAGCTGTGAACAGAAACCCTCTGAATATGGACTTCAATCCCAGCCATATTGGGTTAAAAACGGACTCAGACATAAACCTTGCAAAGTGCTCGATTCAAGAACTCTTTTGCACCCAGGGCAATGAATGACCAGCTTGTGTATTATGCAGGAAGGCTTATAACATGAGTAAAAAGTGAGTTGTTTACCCTCTTTTTATGCCTGAGAAGGCCATTATTTATGATTTTTATGAACTACTTTTTATTCACGCACTCAGTTAACTCACCTAATTCTTTCTGAATATTCAGGTTGAAATATATATACTATACATAAACTCATATACACAAACATGCTGGTGTGATATAAACTATAGTCAACGCTACCAATTAATTTGGCAAGTATACACTTTTAAATTTGCTTTGGCAGGGGAATGAACAAGATTAAGATTCGTAGTTAAAAACAACTGGTAAAGAAATCTTTAGGGAGCTAAGGCTTGGAAGGCAACTGAACCACAGCTAGCTATGTAATTACTTATATAAAGCAGCTTGCTGCGTTTTCTATGAAAATGTTATTCTTGACCTTATATCTTATTTGAAAAACAAATAAGCAATTAGCATCCTTACCCAGTGAAAATTTGGGGGAAGATGAATGTTAAAAATTTTACATTCATCTTTCCAAATCCATCAATTTTCAAAGAAGACAAACTGAATTTCCTCTCCCCCCAATACAGGTCTGAATCTTTTATTTCTACAGTGGAACATTTGTATAGTGGCTATACCCCCAGAGCTGTGCATCCAAACCTAATAAACCTAAGATTAAAAAAAAAATAGTTTAAAAAGTCAATACTGTTCATTCACTTGAATTAGCTTGACTGAGAATGGAAATAATTCAATAAGTCTTAAATGGCTAATGTAAAAACTACAATTGAATTCAAAAGGCTATGATTGTTTTTCATGGAAAAACCAACAGTGTTTTTATATTTCTGAACCTTTACCATTTGCTCAATTATCAATAGTCTTTGATTTGAGCCCTATAAAATCTTAAAACAGCAAAATGTCAGATCAATGAGAAGCATTTAAAATGCCAAAGACAAACTTATGTTTGCAAGAGAACAATTAACCTTATTAATTTAAAAAGGCAGCTGTGGTATCGTGTTATGTTAATATCCTTTTGAAGGTTCATCTTAAATCCTTCCCAAAGGCGTGAAAGAGAATTAACTGGAAAGGTTATGACCCAGAGCCACCACTAATGGGGAATATTCTAGAATTGCAAAAAAACCAACCAACCAAACAAACAAAAACCCCTGCAAACTTACTGTTTCATGGACATAACACCTAAGTGGGAATTATGAGTGATAATCTCCATTTCGTCTTACTTGTTTCTGTAGAACTGATAACACCTTCTTTGAGGAAGTTAATTTGAGGAATGGCTTCATTTTAAATGATTTGGTTCTGGTTCCTTGAAGAGTTGTGAGCTTTGAAATACAGCCCTGGAGAAGAAAGAACTTTTGGCCAAATCATTCTTTGGAATGCTTCATTTCTGCATAGCTCGACATCCCAGGGAGAACACTGCCATGGACTTATAGACCCCATAACAGGATCTCAAAATAGCTAGTAAATAAAAATACCCTTTCTGTCTTAAAAGAATTTTGTTGTTGTTGTTTCCTGCCAGCTTAAAAGATGAAAACAGCTGATGAATTTTTATCAGGGACAAGGATGATCACATTAGGTTAAGGACTTTTTAGAAGGATAAATTCAGGGAGCTTCCCAGAAAAACACTCCTTCAAATTCCAGTTCAGTTTTCTCATCTGTAAAATGGGCTGATTATACCCCACCTCATAGGAAATATAAATGCCAGGCAAGAAGTGTGACTGGGAACGTGGGGAGGGAGGATGTACAGAAGGTCTGCGCATGCTCAGTAGCACACGTACATTGAACACAATGCCCCTCTGGGCTCCTAGACAAAGCGTGATAGAAATATTCCAATTCAACAGTCTTTAATAAGACAGAACAAGCATTCATTGGTTCAACAGTTATCCTGATGCTAGTGAGCAGGAGAGCATCTCTAAGGCAATTTTGAAAAAAAAAAAAAAGTACAGACCAAGAAGGAAAGTGACAAGGAGAACACTTTAACCGCTGGCCCTCAGCCACCCTGACGACCGAAGCTCTCGGTCCTTTATGCAGAAACTCTATTTCCTATTCCCTGTCTGCCTGGTAAAGATAACCAAATATGTAGATGCAGTAGGAGGAACAGTTAACTTGCAAATCACACTACCTCTTTGAAAACGGGTCACAATGTTGAACAGAGCTTTAACGGAGGACACAGGGCAGTGCATGTGTGTGCGTGCTGAGACGCGTGTGAGGGCATGCTTTGTACATACGTGTGATAGAAAGCCCTGATATTGACTGATAAAAAGATGAGAGATTAGGAAAGGGATATTTAAGATTAGGCACATGCTAAGTAGAGAAAATAACTCCTCAGGAATCAAAACAAATAAATGCTGAGTGCAAGCATGTGGAGGAGAGACATTAACCATCCTGTCCACGTCTCAGAGGGACAGTGAACAGAGCGGAGGACTCCAGAAATTCTGGACACACCCCAGTCCAGACAATGAGGGGTAGGGCCCTGCCAAACTTCCTCATCACAGAGGCTGACACTCGAGAGTAAGCCTGAGGACCTCAAAATAGCATCTCTCTCTCTCTCTTTTGGACTATTATTCTGACCTCCCCAGAGGATCAGGCACTTTGAGAATATGTCTAACATTAGGGATTTACTAGCTTAATTCTTGTTGCTGATGAGGCTGAGAAAAACCTGAGCCTCGGTTTCCTTATCTATAAAATGGGGGCAATTTTAAGGAATTCTAGGGTATTCCTAGAATATAGTCTATACTTAATTCAGATATATTTTGATTATTTCCAAGTTCAGGTGCCAACCCATGGCAATTACTTATGATAAGCAAAGAATCTAACATTCCAGTAATGCACAGAATGGGATGGAAAGAGTAAAAAAAAGCTCCCTCTCCACCCGATCATCCTTCCTGAAATATACCTATAATTCCTTTTGTCATCTCTTTGCCCCATTTTCTCTCTAGGGAACCTGATGCTTCCTCTTTTGTCAGCCACAACAGTAGGCACTTGGGACTCGCCAAAGAATTCTCCCTACACCCTTCCCTGATACGTTCCTACCCTGGACTATCAAAAGTCAAAAACAAAACCAAGCAAAAAAAGCTTTCAGGAAATGCTTCATCTTTTTACATCA
The DNA here is from genome assembly GCA_963574575.1 of Galagoides demidoff. NCBI lineage: Eukaryota > Metazoa > Chordata > Mammalia > Primates > Galagidae > Galagoides > Galagoides demidoff. The sequence goes on along the minus strand of CAUYQV010038670.1, from coordinate 22,491 downwards.
TGGTCTATTTTCTAATTCTTTGGGGAATTTTTTCCAACATTTCCTTGAGGCATAGAGTGGGTCTGGGAGGAGGATGATTTGGCGAGGGTTGGAGAACTGGTTGTAGCCAGACCCAAGCCTGCCTGTGCAAAAGTACAGAAAGCTCCTGAGTTTCTCAGGCACCTTCTTAAAGATTGAAATAAATCAAGTGCATCTCCAGGAATACCAACTATATTCTTCAAAGTTACTTAAAGGTCTAGGGAATGGCTTTTTTTTTTTTTTAAGTTTGATCATAGAATTGGATTTTTTTCCCCCTGGCAACAGCTTTATCATTTCTAATCTTTGCTGTTTAGCCTCGGTGTGCGTTTCATGGCTCCTTGGTTCTCTTTTGTATTAGAGAACTGAAGTTCTAAACCATAAGACTATATGGGAAGAGCCTATATTTTCTATTCCTTTTGCATCCCCTCCATCCCAAAGTGGCCTTCAAAAGGGAGCAGACTCTGGGTCAAATCCCATTGGCTAATCAAGGTGCTCAGTTCATCCTCAATGCATGGAAAATAGAACTGTTATTTTGATGGTCACCGCCAGCCTTTGTCCTCAGTTTGAATTTTTAAACTATATTCCTTGATGATTCTTCCCAAGGAAAAGGTCCCTGAAAAAAGTTTGCTCTTCCCTAGGATTTTGAGACAGGGACTGGGAAGGAACTTAAAGGAAAATCGAACTCAAAGTGGCTTCGATCCGTCTAGGACAAAAGGCAAAAGGAAGCCAGATCACTTCTATGGGATTCTCTGGCTCCAATCCCAGAGGTGCTCAGAAGCGTCCCCTTGAGAGAAACCTACAACTAGGTCAGTCTGGTAGGGGAACCGAGCCAGAAAGTGAACGTGAAGTCTTGGACTCTAATCCCAGATCACACACTCAGTCACTTGATGGTCCCATACGGATTACTGCCCTTTTTTAAACTTCATTTTTTACAATTTCTTTCCCCTTTCCCTAAATCTTGGTGTAGTTTTACAAATTCAGTTCTTCAAAGACCCTTCTGAGAAGGTGTCTGAAGCTAATACTATACCAAGAGTACTTCTGGACACAGGTCGGGGGAGAGAATAAACAATTTTTAAAAATTTAAAGGGAAATCTGTGCCCTTTGGTGGAGTTTACAGAAATCACACACAAGTCCATGTTAGCACTGGCTTCAGAAGCAAATGTGAGCAGAATATATTCCACACACCCCAGATTTTCTTTTAATTAAAGAAGAAGCCAAGAACACCAGCACCCAAATCCCACTTGGGCTCTACCATCCTCCCTAGAACTGAGATTAAAAAAATATAGCGCCCTCTCTATGGAAATATCCTCCCATCAAAATAACCAGAATGGGTTTTTCCATGTGTCAATGCTATCATCACTATTTAATCTGTAACATAAACTTTACAATATGTACAATTTTATTTGGATAGTACACTTAACATGTGAGTTGTAGAAATCAAGCATGTATATTATATACATGTGTACACGGGCATTTGTATTCACAGGATAAGTGCAATTGATCATCTCTGATCGTCACCAAGGGGCAAGCTGACCCCATCTGATACAATTAGATGTGAGCACAGCATGATGTCTAGGAACTGAATGGAGAAGGGTAACTGCATATTGGGAGAAATTTTTCAAGTACAGACCACCAGGTTAATTTCAACCCTGTTTACCCTAAGCAGATGGGATGTCTAGAAAGGCCTAATTTTGTCTCAAGTGAAAATAAACATGACTTTTAGAAGGAAAACCACCTCTACATAGAACTCTTAACTCATATTGGACATCAACCAATGCATTTAGCTTCCACATACTCAAATTTTTGTTTTCCTTGAGGTCCAACTGTGTCTACTACAGCCATGGTTAACACAAAGAGGCTCCACTTCAGAAACAACGTGTGTCCTCCTTTCAAGGATTCGTGCACAACAGCTACGTACAAAAAAGAAAAACAGTACAGGAATGTGCGTAATGTTAAAGAATATATTCACCTCCTCTGAAAGATACTTGGGTTTCTCAAATTAGTATTTATTTAGGTCTGAGACCACAAGGGATTTCAGTACAAGGTATTTATTTATATGACAACTGATTATTAAAGCTGCACTTTTTAGGTTTAAGGAGATAAGTTTTTAATCACCATTTAATCAACACCAACATTTTTTTTTCTTTTTCATTAGCAATTCTATTTGCAAAGAATTCAGGGTATTTGTCATTTCCTGAGAAGGATGCAGAATATTAAATACACATCAGTGGCCGACATATCAAATAGAATAAACAAAGTGTGACTGCACGACAGCCACGGATCTTTTGACTAATTAACTGCCTTGGCTGGAGTCCCATTTAAGTGAAACTATTTCATTTGTAAACAAGGTGTGATTTTCTTGCTTTCTTTTTTTTTCTCCCCAGAAAATAAGTGTGAAATGACTTGATGAATTTTGCTGCAATTGGGTGAATTTTAATGTTTTCATCAGAAAAACTAAGTATTAAGACTTCTCAGACACACTACGACACAGGGAAGAGAAAACCAGGCATAATCCAGGAAGGAGCTACCTGGTCATGATGCCGGCTGAAATAATGCAGACAGCTTTGCAGAGGGCAGGACAGGAATGAGTGGTAGAAGTAGGATGCCACCCCTCTCACTGGTAGAAAGATAGACCCATTAGGGACATGCTTGCTCATAGACTGAAACCAAAAGTGGCCCAAGAACCTCAAAGTGCAAGGAATATGAAAACTCTTCTCTGGAAACACAAAGGGTTTCTCAGAGTGGAGTCATGCCTTAGAAGACTCACATGGGCTATTTTAACCAGTTGCATGGAAGCAGCCCAAGTGCCCATCGACCCATGAATGGATTAACAAATTGTGGTATATGTACACCATGGAATATTATGCAGCCATAAAAAGATGGAGACTTTACATCTTTTATGTTTACATGGATAGAGCTGGAACATATTCTTCTTAGTAAAGTATCTCAAGAGGGACAAAAGGAGGGAGGTCAGGTGGAGGAAGAGTAATTGGCAGGACCTCACCTATTGTGCATAATGCAAGGGTACATGTCAAATCTATTAAGAGTAGAGTATAAATGTCTTAACACAACACATAACTAAATGAGGTGAAGGCTATGTTAGCCAGTTTCATGTAAGCATTCCAAATTGTATATAAAATTAGCACTTTGTACGCCATAAATGCATTAATGTACACAGTTATGACTTTAAAAAATGCAAATAAACTGGTTGCATGTGCATGCTATTATGCATGGATAGAAACCTGACCATCTGTACACAAGCATACCTTATCTGAGGACTCAGGTCAGTGGGGAAAAATCATTTAGGGTTAATTAAATCTTTTTCTGGATTCCAGCTCTGACCTAAGTGGGGTAGAATACAGGCATTTGGGTTCAGAGACTCTGGCTCTTTGACATCAATGAATCTAAAATCTCAGAGCTGGAATATGTCACGAGAATATTCTAAAATGATTTGTAGCTCAGGACTTCCTATTTAACTCTTGCTGCACCCCATACCATAGGTGCCATTTACCTTCGGATGTTACATTCTTGATATACTCTTGTCCAAAGAACTGAACTGACATGGATTATTTTTGGACAGGGCTACATCATTCTCTCTCACTTGGAAATTGACCATCTGATTAGTGGTTGATTCTTTTTCCTTTTTTACTTGGAATTATCACATTTAAGAGTCAGGGAATTGGTGAATGAAAAGCATGCATTAATAACATAGCACTAAATTTGTGATTATTTATTTTTAAAAACACTTTGGACATTAAAGGAAGGGTACAACATTACTGTTGGTTCCAAAAGCCACATTTTTATCTGGAGACATATGGGGTTAGTAGCAGAAATAACACTAATATCAGCAGAATGATTTTCCACCTATGAGGTCAATCCAGGTGTAACCCCCACTCTCCCTGTAGGTCTCTGTGGCAGTTGGCAGCCCTCTGGGTTTTGGGGACAACAGAAGAAGACAGAAAGCCTTTTTGGATCGATGATCTATCACTGCCCTTTATTCTAAGGAGACTTTCAAATTCATTTCATGTTAAGACACGGCAAACTTACAAGGAAAGGAGATGATCCCAGGTGGGGGAAAGAAAGTGTGGAACACAAGGAGAAAGCAAAGGCAGGAAGTGCTAAAAGACTGGACAGACACCTGAATTTAAATGTAACACTTTGGGAGGCCAACACAGGAGGATCACTTGATGCCAGCACCTTGAGACCTGCCTGGGCAACATAGTGAGATCCCACCCCCAAAATAAACAAATAAATTTAGGATCAGAAATTGGGGTGACCATTCTGGGTTCTGAAATCCAGGCTTCTCCGTTGCTGGGTCTCAGGGAAGCAAAGATAGGTTATGATATCCAAGAAAGAAAATGTAATTGTCCAGTATATTTGTCACCAGCACCTAGTCAGCCTCTTTTGCCTTTCAAAGATAAAGGTAAGGAAGCCTCCCTCTGCCTCTCTACTACAGAGCCTGAAATTTGTTGCAACTACTTTTCATCATTATAGGAATATTGTGGGTTGGGTGCATTTTTCCTAAAGCTGAAGCCGTTGATGTGAGAGTCCAAGAGAATCATCTCTGGCACCTTTCCACTTAAAGAAAAATACTACCCACAAAGCAGAACACATGATGAGGAGAAGAAACAAAGTAATTGTCAACCTGCCACATTGTCCCCTTCTCCAGGGACCAATGCAGAACATAGGAGGAAACCAAGAGATGGGCAAGTCTGGTCTGTATTATCTGAGGGCTTCTGCAGCTTGTCCCCAAATGGACTGTTACCCCAAATATGTCAAGGATATTAAAATGCATAAAACATACTAATTAATAGAGTGGAACTAAATAAAATGTGTAGTTAATGTTATTTGTGGGTTTTAGGATATTTAATTTTTAAACTTGAAAATCCCAAGCTGATAAAGTGTCATAATATAACAACCACATTTTTGAGGGTACTTTTCCTGTGTGGCAGGCACTGTGCTAAGAAGCTCCCCATGCATAAAGAGTCCATTCTCTGTCGCCACCTTTTTTTTTTTTAAATGAATGTTATCATATAGCGTAATCTATTCAGACATAGGTTTGAGTAGAGTAAGAATGAAATGATGAAAGTGACTCGGAAATGACAAATGCTTCAAGAAATTTTTCATATATTTCTGTTGGTGTTGGTGAAGTTGTTTGCCTCCAATAGAGATAATATTTCAGAAGAGAGAAATCACTCATTTCACTAAAGTTTATCCAAGGGTTGGAGGATACTCTGTGGATGCATGAGTATCTCATGTTTTGAAGACTTTTGGTTTGAGAAATTTAGGGTGGAAATGAGTGTCCAATGGAATTTCATAATGTTAGGGTGGATAAAACCAAAACCATGCTAGCCTTCGGCAGACAGATGGCATTGTACTTCGTACAGATCACAGTCCCCATATGGTTGTTGGTGCACGCCGCCACATTGACAACCCTGGGAGGAGAGACACACAGTTAGACACCAGCACGGGTGTTCAGGAACTGAATGAGTTGTGGTTACTCTGGGAGGGAAGGGGTAACAGATACTATACAACCCTGAGTCATCACCAGAAGGGAGGAAATGCAAACTTACGTACACAGGAGTCCTCGGGATAAACCACAGTGGCCACTGTGTCATAGACAGAAGATCCACACTTAGATATCAAAGACATAAATGTGTTAGCTTATGCAGCTCTGAACAAGACCATCCAAGCCGAGAGTGAGAGAAACACAGAAATCAACATCCAAAAAGATTCTTGTAGCTCTCCACCTGAGCGTCCCTCTGGCCTTTTGCTCCAGATACGTCTTGGAAATGGACTATAATGAAAATGGCATAGTTACCACGAACACGTCGTTTGGCTTTTCTTTGCGAGGGAGCCTGGAGTTCTTGGGGTGGGGCTGGGACTGTGATGGAAGGCATTACAATAAAGCTGAGACTGTTACAAGCCAAACTTCCTGATCTCTTGCACGTGTCAATCTCGCTACGGTGCAAATGCAATCTTAACTGCTTTATTTGGTCTGTGTCAGATTTACATGCATACCATATTGCTTATTCTGGATTAGAGAAACCATTAGGCATTTCTGATGAGGAAATCACATGGTGGACTGATCATCATGAAATTTGGAATCTAGGAAATCATAACGTCACCATCGGCATCCAATGCATCCTTATTGCCAACCTGCCTAATTGGCATGGCCTGGAGACTTGCTCTTATGTTTTTATTTATGATTTACTTATTTTTGGTTCAGAACTCGCCTGTCTGGTATCTGCCATGCTCAGCACACACCTCACAAGATTCCTTGAGTGGAAGGTTATGGCATGGAGCCATGTGCAAAAGAGTCAACAACAACAAAAAAAGAAACTACCTCCCTAAATCATCTTAGCAGGGTACTATTGGACATCCAACATTTACCCTCCAGAAGGTTGGCTGTTATGTATGTGTCCCTAAAGATAAAACGTGAATGGAAGATTCTAAACATCAGATTCGATACTAGGCATTTTCTTGTACACACGTCTATTGCTGCAGGAATTTAAGACCCTAGGGGTAGAGTACATATTATTCTTATTTGCAGCATAAGGCATAACATGCTCAGACATGTACACATCGCTGTGGCCCCGACTGTCCCTGGAACAGTATGATGCCGTTGACCTCAAGGACGATCGAAGATAGCTGTCATTCACTGCCTGGGATGGAAGAGAGTGTTTGTAAGGGTCTGAGGGGCATCTCCCAATAACTAAGCGCTGGTCATCCCTGTGGGCGTGGAGGAAAGGGTTGTTGGAGGTGTGTTCTGGCAAGAGGGACTTGCTCCTCTTGCTGTCCTCCAGACCTTGGGGGAAAATGGAGCTTTTGTTCCCCAAGAGTTTGCTTGCAGGGACGCTAAACAAGCTCCCGTACGTATTTCCCTCCAGAAGCCGTTCCCTGTCCTTGAGGCTGATGCTCCGGGAAGGCCTGCTGAGGTCTGTCTCCCTAGGCTTGTCGACTATGTTATCGTAGGAATGCTGCCGGCTAATCCTCAGCTTGTTCTTTTGGAATTGGAGGGTATTGTTCTGCGCCCAGTCCTGCTGGTAGACCTGCTCCCGGGTGGCTGGGTTACCTGTCTCCTGAAGCATCTGGTCTTCATCGATGTCATACAGGTTCCCCATGCGCAGACAGGCGTCGCACTTGAAGGGGGACCTCATGGTGAAATGGCCCGAATAGGTGGGCAGGTTGGAAAGGCAGCTTCTGCAGTGTGTGGAGTTCTGCCGGTATCGGTCGCTGCCCTCACTGAGGGGGGAACCCTTGTCTTTCAAGGTGAAGTGCTTGGAGTAGAGTTTATACTGGTCGTTGTTGGGAAGCCCATCTCCATTATGCAGGGGGTTTCTGTTCATCGGCAGTGTAGAGTCCCCCTTGTGAAAGTTTTCGCTGTGATCCTGGTAGGGGTCTGGGAAGTCCACATTCTCAGGCAGGGACACATTTTCCACGAACTGGGGAGGATCCAGGTGGAAACTGGGCTCCTTCTCTCCATCAATGGTGTAGATCTTGTCTCTGGGGGAGCTTGCTTTGGTTTTCAGGTAGGTGCGTTCGACCTCACTACAGTCCTTGGGGTATTTGGAGGCCATTGACCTTTTGAAGTTGTCCTTGGTTTTGTGGTTCTTGTTGTTGTCAGGTTCCCTGTGGCCCGGGGCCCTACTCGAAGTTTCTGAAATGTCAGAGTGAGCCACCTCTTCTGGAAGATACCTGGGGCTCTTCAGGGAGTGGGTCCTATTCTCCATTGTCCCTTCATCCCGTGGGGGGACTGGATTCTGGGCTAGTGAATCCTGCCGTAGAGAATCCATGGATTTCTTCCAAAGCTGCCGGGATCTGGAGCTTCCTTTGGACTCTGTGCTCACGGCCACCTCCACTGTGTTAGGGTTGGACTCGTTGAGAGTGAGAGGATGTTGACCCTGGAACACATAGTTATTGAGGTTATCCTTGTGCCTGTTGGCCACAAATGTTTGGAGTTCATTCATGTTGTCCCCAAAAATGCTGCTGTCCTTCCCCTGAAAGGACCTGTTGTCTGAGTACATCAAATTCCCCTTATCTGAAACCATGTCCATGATGAGGGAACCTCTTTGGATGAAGTCCGCAGATCTCTTGGGTGAATCAATTCTTGAGGAATTCATGTTGGACACATTGGAAATGTTTTTGGCTGATCGAAGGAGTTTTAACATGTTGCTCTGGGATCCCGTCAGATTGAAGTCTGGAGACTTCTTTTCTTCAATATGTACCCCATGAATGCAGCTGTAGATACCCTGTGGGGGAGAAATTTAAGACACCATCAGCATCAAATTTAAGACAGTGAAACCATTCACATTTGAACTTTACCTGCAAAAGTGAAATATATACTTCTTGTAGGAGCATGGAAGGAACACTGGAATTCACACCGAATCCCGATAATGTCTCTTACAGGTATGAGACAACTTGCAAAGCCTCAAATTTATCACTCTGGCTCCTTGGTGTCCTTATCTGACACTTGGCAAAGCGTCACACATGCAGTTTGAGAAAAGGCATCAGTGGATGCTCCAGCAACTCAGAGCCTCCAGACTGGCATTCTGCCAGTGCCCAGGCCACCAACTCTACTTTTATGAGAGTTTCCCAGTGTCACCTGTGGAGTTTGGACTGCAGAGAGTCAATGGTTGACAAAGAAAGTCAGCATAAAAGGATCACTCATTGTGAATTCTTTTCAGGAATAACTCCTTCCCATTAAGCTGGGATGCTTAATGGTCCCCATGATGCTAAAAATCAAAGCAAATGTCCTTATCAGGCCAGGTCAGAAATTCTTTTCTCCCTGGTCACATTGATCAGTCTAGAAGGAAAGCATGGCATCCATGTGAGGACAGTCATAATTTTTTTTTGATAGACTGCTATTGATGCTTGGGTAGAAAGAGGAGTTATGGAAGACTAGTTTTGTCATCACATGGGGACACAAGCTTGAGATTGAAACCATTGCCATGAAATACCCATGGGATAGGTAGAGATAAGTTTGGAGCTCCTGTAGCCACTCTCCCAGACCTCTTCAATCCATCCAGTGCAATCTATTCTATTCTTGGTGTGTGAGTTTGTTCCATGTAGTTAGAGTTGTGTTTTAGTTACTAGTAAGAGTGAAGAGTTCTGATGACACAGTGATACCACCTTTAAATCATTTGGGGGCCTGAGTGACTCAGGGACTCCAGGGGACCCTAAATACAAGTGTCCCCAACTGGAGGTAACTTCATGTTTTACTCCTTTTTCACTTTTAAAATAGAACTGTTTATTTTCACTTAAAAGCAACTGGTTGTTATCAAGATAAGAGCTCTTGATTCATGCTTCACAGTAATGGATGAAGGGGCATCAGAAACATTTTGGTTTGTGGCCCCTCCTGCTTTTTCCCACTCCCATTCCAGAGATTTTGGCAGCTGTACCCAAACAAAACAGTCAGATCAAGGCTACAGGATTAGACCTGGGCCTCCCAAGACTGACAGGGAGCAACCCAAGAAGGCGTTTGTAAGGCAGATTCAGCAGCTGCTACTGACTCTGCATAAGCCACAGTAAAGTACATGTGATTAACTGTGGACTCAGTTGCACTGGTCCCCCATGGCAGGGATAAGCTTAACCCACAGGGATGCCCATGGAACTGTGACAGCCTCGACTCATTTGCATTGCTTCATTTTTCTTGTGGTTTTCTAAAGACAATCTTCATTTCAACCTTCAAAGAACTGTAAACAGAAAAGCTTACAGTAGCAAGTTTGAGCCTCTCTTTCTCTGACCCTCTCGAGCCGAGGCTTCAGGGGTAGGGTGCTGGCCCCAGGCCCTTCCCCACCACCCTGAAACCTTACCCTTAGTCTCCTTCTCTGTGAACCGTGTGTGGTTGCTCCCAAGCTGTTGGAGAGCCCTGACTGTAGATGTGGAACTCGTGTAGACGTACCACGTGTTTCACCTAGTGTGGTGTTTCTTAACGTTTTCTGTTAACTTATGTCTTTCTCACCCAATTTAGTAAAATAATCATCTTATAGTCTGACCTAGAAGGATTCTACTACTGTGGGTGAGAAATGAGTATGTCTCTGTGTCAAAGTCAGCTGAGATCTTTCCTGTTGTTAGTATTATGACAGCAAGAGGTTTTAAGACTTTTCCTCCTAAGTTTGCATTTTCTAGCACACTCCCATCTGCCCTCTGGAGACTCTAAGAACCTCCCTTTCCCCTTTGAACCCTCAGAGCAATATGCTCCCACCTGCCAGGATGAGCTGCTTGTCTTTCTGTTTGGAGGGGACCATGGAAGTGGCTAGGGACCTGAGTATGGTACAGACAAATGGATGGCTGTTATCTACTTTCCCTCATTCCCCTGGGACTCTACAACATACTAAAGACAGTTCCCACTGTGTACCTGCCCCATGAGATCATGGAAAGAAGCCAAACCCAGCCTGTGCCCCAGGTTTTGGTAGCAGAATTCTCCAACTGAGCTGACCCATCCTCTGGAGTCTGTCAGACTGCCGGGGAGAGAGTGCATATTACAGGGGCCCAGCCTCCATCACTCACTACCTCTGTGGACTTGCACAGACCGCTACATCTATTTGGGCTTCAATTTCCACATCTGTAAAACAAGACTCATTCCCTCCTTAGGTGGGAACCAGGGCAAGATAAAAAATGAAATAAAGCACCTGACACCATAGGTGGTCAGCAAACGTGAGCGGGATAGGCTGCCCAGTCGACTATCTCTGACCTCTCCTGGGACAGGCTGCCCAGCCATCTCTGACCTCTTCTGGGACGGGCTGCCCAGCCATTCTTGACCTCTCCTGCAACGGGCTCCCCTTCCATCCCTGACCTCTCCTGCTATATCGTCATCTTGTCCCTTTCCCTTTTCCCACAAGCTTGAGCATGCAGGGTCTGTTGTGCCAAAGGTGCAAGAAATACATGCTACTATTTACTCCTTATGGTTTGTTCTAGAAAGGTACTTTGGCTTTCTGGGTGGACAAGCAGCCCAAACCCTACCCTGGGAACCATATAAATCCCTGGGGTAGACTTTCTTTCTTCCCTGCAAACCTCTCTTTATTTTCTTTTCTCTATTATTTATAGATTCCAGCTACAGTTTTCAAGTTCGGGAAATAACATAGCCTCTTGGTCCCATAGTGGGCTCAGAGCCACATAAAATTAGCTTTGACAGCCCCAGGTATTGCTCCAGATGATCTGCTGTGCCCCCACAGAGGGCACCTGACCTCTCTGAACATTCTCAGTGGGGTGTGGGCTTGCTCTCTCCACTCCTCTGAGCCTGGACCTGACCCCTAAAGCATCTGGCTTCTATGGGTCCCCACTGAGAGTCAGCCCGAGGCTTCTGACGTTCTGTTTCCCAGCTCCCCGTCTGATGTCACTGCCGCAGTTTCCATCCCCCCGGTTTGGACTTTTCTCTGTCCCCCATTCCTCATGGACACAACTGATGGCAGTCTTCTTGCTGTCAATGGTGAATTTTTCTTCTTTCTAAATTGGAGGGAAACATTTTGGAAAGAAAACAAAACTTAAGTGCATCCTCCAGATGGGAGGGTGTGTTTTTGCAAGTTGCAAGAGACAAGGGCCGCAGCCATGGGAGAACTTTGGTTCCAATGTTAAATAAATGTCTTCTGTGAGCACTGGCCTTCGCCTTGGTGGTGCCAGGTGTTGTGTATCTCAGGCCTGTATCTGTACTGTGTTATCCCCAGGGATGCTGAGCACAGGAGGAGGGCTATGTACGTCTGCTGCCCTGGTAACAGCATTAAGTCTACAGGCTAGAAATTCAACTACCCAAAAAGAGAGCTGATGATGGAGAGCTCCAACTTCTGTGCAGGGCAAAACCTGCCTTGGGGGAGGAGTAAATCTCAGAGCATCCTGAATCAGCACCTTTTAGAAAGACGCCTAAATTGAAGCCAACTAAAGCATGCACCTCAATCCTGCCTCCACAGACAAGTTTCCTCTCCCACATCTCTTTCTGTTGTCATAAATGAAATAAGGCCATTTCTTGTTGTATTAAGGAAACATAAAAGGTGAAGCCCAAAAGGTCCTATGCAAACCTTTGGGGCCTTAGTTTCTCCATCCACAGAATGGGTGTGAGCATATCAACCTCACAGGATGTTGTGAGGATTAGAGATGACAGGGGTCCTTGCCCACACCCTAGGCGTAATTCACTATAGAGTTGCAATCCTGCCCTTGTGGAAAGTAGGTTCTTTGTTTGGGAATTCCCCACTGCAGATAAAGGTGAAAAAAATGACTGTGTGCGCACAGCAAATTCACTCTTATTGTTGATGTGTGTCCTCTGTGCTGTAAGATGGCATACGTGTGACTTTGTAGAAGACAAGCATTTGAGGTGGGGATGGCCCTTGACTGAAAGGAAAGTTGTTTGTTTAGAAACCCAGAGCCTTGCCGTACACAGAGAGCATCCGGGCCTGAGCCTCTTCTGAGTTCCCCTAATTAAGGAGAGAGGCAAGGAAGTATCATTAAGTATGAGATCTTCCTCTTCACACATACAAGGCTGCACTTATTTAAAAGACAGATATTATCTGGGGAGAGGACAGTAGGAGCTCAAGTAGGGCTCCTTGCACCCTTTGAAGATCCAGCAGTAATGGTGGCTGGGAGTTCCCACGGGGCCACAGAAGTCCCTACACTGCTCCCATAGGACTTAGGATTCTTGTTCCCCTGAAGAGGCGGAGGCCCAAGTTCAGATTCCAGCCTGTCAACAGCTCCACCATCAAAGCCTGCCCCTGTGCTGCCAGCTCTTCCCCCATAGTCCCATCTCTAAAGATTCTTGGAGTAGGAGTGGAGGGTTTAGTTCATTCCTCATAATGACAATCCTATCGACTTGGCTTCCTTAATGGTGTCTCAGACAGAGGAAATGCTCCTCTAAAAACAAGCAGGATTTACAAGTAAAGGCAACAGTGTGCATTTGCTGGGTGTTAATCCCAGAATCATTTGGCTATGAAATGCCTTTAGTAATTGGCTGGTAGCATTAACTTAAAGTTGGCATAATACCTAGCTACATAGCATACACGCTGTTATTTTTAAGCAATCCGTGTGTTTAGATGCCATCAAGCTAATTAGGAAATATGTATTTGCACAGAACCCAAGTTTGGAGTGCAATTGAATGGAGAAAATAAATCTTTCTCACTAAGCTAATGTGGACCTTCTGAATCTCCAAGGTTCTTGAGATTGCCAAATGCTAAGAATACACAAATTCATTTCATGACGATTACTCAGTTTTCCTCAATAAACATTAGCATGTAAAATGAGATGCTTTTAACCACAATTTTTAACATGTTTAAAATTCTAATTCTCTAAGCTCTTCCAGGGGAGAAAAAAGAAACCAAAAACACCAAGGTGCGTGAATAGGAAAAATAGGTAAAGAGAAGAATGGATGGATGGATAGATAGATTCACAGATTTTACTGTGTTAAAAGATGCATGAATAGTACATGTGCTTTTATTATGAAGGCAGGTAAGTGACTCTGCTGTATTTCATGTGTCATAATAGTTGAGTAGCGTGTAGATAGTATGAACTGCACCAGATCTCTTGGGCTGCTTGTCCTTGATGTTTGTGGCTGGTGGAACAGTGCAGAATTTGGCTGGCCCTGCACTATCTGGATTCAAATCCTAGCCCCCCGTTGGTGGTTGTGCGGCTGGGGTAATTCCCTTAACCACATACCTCTGAGTTCTGTCATTTGTAATCTGAACTAACAATAGTACCTACCACATAGAGTTGGTTTGTAGATTAAATGAAGTAAAGAACGCCAAGTCCTTTCCTGGTACCCAGCACATGTAAGTGCTCCATAAATACAAGCGTTTTTGTGATCATTACCATCACTGGTAAACTACAAACCTTAATGGCAGTGTGCGCACACACACATGCCATATCATGCTGCAGGACAAGAGACTCCCTGGCACTGCCTGGGATCCACGTGGCCCGTGTGTTCTGTGCTATTGTTTATGGTGGGTTGAATGTGTATTTCATTTTCTGTTGGATTTGCGTGCATTTTCTTTTGGTACTTTCATTTCGGGCTCCGGCACTTACACATGCTTTTTGTGTTTGGTTACAAGTGCGCGTACATCGCAGGCAAGGTGGCTTTGTTTGGCTGTGCACCTTCTGCTGTAGTGCACGGATTGTGCCATCTTGGGTAGGAGCATTCGTAGTGTTGTGTGGAAACATGAGTGCTCAGAACAGAAACCATGGGCTGGCTTTGTTTGGCCTCTGTATTTTTTTATGGAATTAGTTCCTAATATTTAAAAATTGAAAGGTTTCACATAAAATCAGATGATGCTTTCTCTTTTGAAAACTAGCAGATGTATGGAGAGAAAGGAACACTTTTACACTGCTGGTGGGACTGCAAACTAATACAACCTTTTTGGAAGGAAGTATGGAGAACCCTCAAAAAACTCAAACTAGACCTCCCATTTGAACCTGCAATCCCATTACTGGGCATCTACCCAGAAGGAAAAACATCTTTTTTACCATAAGGACACTTGCACTAGATTGTTTATCACAGCTCAATTTACAATTACCAAAATGTGGAAACAGCCTAAATGCCCACCAACCCAGGAATGGATTAACAAGCTGTGGTAAATGTATACCATGGAATACTATTCAGCCATTAAAAAGATGGAGACTGCACATCCTTTGTATGAACCTGGATGGAAGTGGAACACATTATTCTTAGTAAAGCATCATAAGAATGGAGAAGCATGAATCCTATATACTTAATTCTCATATGAGGACAGTTGATGACCTAGTACATGGTTGGGGGAAAGAAAGAGCAAAGGGAAGGAAGCGGGGGTTGGGATGACGGTGTGTGACACACCTTTTGGGGGTGGGACACAATTATCAGAGGGACTTTCCCTAACAAATGTAATCAATGTAAACTAGTTCTTTGTACCCTCAGTGAATCCCCAACAATAAAAAAAAAAAAAGATAAAAAACTAGCAGATATGATAATATGGGCCCTGCTTTCCTTAAGACAATACTCAGCAGGAGTTGAGAATGGCTGCCCCCTTTGGCTGTGGCAAACATTATGCAATTTGCCATAGTCTTAGCAGTCCCCGTTGTCCCTTCACTTTGACACTCAGGCTCAGCTGTTTTGTTTCATCTCATGTGTGATATTTCCTCACACCCAGCCTGCTGCACCCCATTCCTATTCCTTTCTGGCTCCCATCGCCATCTGGGTGTGCCACCCCTGACTTATGAATGCACAGAGTCTGGCTGCCCTCTGACAAGCCGAGAAGGGCTGGTGAGTGAGGCAGGGACGGGCAGATCCCACTGAGAAGTCAACACTCCCTGATGCTCTGGAGTCTGTGCATTTCTAGACCTGCCTGCTGCATGAGGAAGGAGCTGCCGACAGTACTGACCCTGCTGATGGAGAAGAGCAACCCTGGCCGGTCGGAGCACACGCCTGTGAAACAGAAGCGCAGCTTCCAGTAGAACAGGTGCTCCCAGATGAAGGTGATGAGGCTGAGTGCCATGGCGGCGGCCAGCATGTAGAACACGCCCGCCATGTTGTCGATGTCCAGCTGGCTGCTCATCACCTCATTCTTCT
The DNA here is from genome assembly GCA_963574575.1 of Galagoides demidoff. Classification (NCBI taxonomy): domain Eukaryota; kingdom Metazoa; phylum Chordata; class Mammalia; order Primates; family Galagidae; genus Galagoides; species Galagoides demidoff. The sequence continues at coordinate 6,953 of CAUYQV010038670.1, read as the reverse complement.
CATTGTGGCAGATCCCCGTGAGCCACAGAGTCTCCAGCTCCTCCATCTCACCTGCACAGAACACAACACGTAGAGCAGTGAGGACTGGGGCACTCACCTGGGGCAACACCTGTGGATCTGGGACAGACCGTGCGACCTACAGCTTAAACAGAGTTAACTGAGTTCTCCTGACCTCCATTTGATCACTTGTCAGGCTAAGATAAATTTGATAACAACACCTACTTAATATTGTTACAGTGAGGATGAAGTGACTTTAACATGCACAGCAGACAGCACAGTTCTCGGTTTTGTTTCCTGAAGTTTTCTGGTCTTTGTTTGTCATTGTTATTTTTTTCCCACCTTGCTTTCTTCTACCCCTCCCCCCCAACACTCCCCCTAGCTTAGAATGAGACATGGGGCTAAACCAACAGTACACATAGAGGAAAGACTTCAATTTCAATTCTGACTTCAAAATTTACTCCTGCTGTGATCTAGGAGCCACAACGATCTTGTCTGTGAAATGGGTATAATAATAATTTATAAAGAAGTTCATAAAAAGTCATTTATTGCTGTGAAGGAAGTGCCTAGCACAGTCCTTGGCCATGGTAGTCATTGGATATATTATTTTCCTCTCCTTCTCTTTAGAACATCCAGGATTACTCCAATAAGTCACACACACACAGTGTACTTAGAACACAAAACTTTAATTGAAAAGAGACACCCAACTGGCTCTGAATGGCCCCTTGCTAACTAATCTCCCCCACTTGCCAACTGTGGTAGGCAATTAAAGAACCAGGTGGATTTTTCAATGGAAAAAAACAAAAGCGTAGGCGTGCCTAGAATTATTTTGTCTCTCTTTTATGTTCATTTTATTCAGTTGCCATTTAGGAGAAAATTATCTGATTTAAATATCTAGCAATTACACAAACTATCTAGCAATTCACTTAAACTATGGTACTTAGACTATGCATCAGCCTTTAAAAATTATCCTTCGAGAAGAGTAACAATCAAGACAGATGCATACAACGTTAAGTGAAAACTATGAGTTTTTTCGTATATGTATATATGATTTCTAAGATTACTGGAGGCATGTAGAAAAAAATAAAGGAAACACTGTTTGTATCGATTCACTTTCAAAGAAGTTAATCATAATTATTGATAGAATACTGATCCCTTTTTTAAATTTTGTGAAATTAATGTGTATTGCATTGATTCTGCAATTGTTCCCATTCTTCAATGATTTGCCTGAACATAGAAATCTAAGTCAATTATCATTTTTCCTTGACATTTTGAGGATTTTATTAAATTTTCTTCTAATCTGGATTACAGTTGTTAAGAAGTCAAATAATCATGTAAATGGATTCTATGCAATCTACATATTTTTTCTGTTTTTGAGAATTTCACTTTGTCTTTGGTATGAAATCTAAGCATAGATTTGTTTTATCTGTTCTGTTCTGTTTAGTATGAGTCTTCAATGTGATGACTTACAACCTTTCCTCTAGCAAAAATTCACCTATTATTGCTCTGAATATTAACTCTCTCTACTCTATTATTTTTTTTAATTCACTTTTTTTCAAAAGCAGTTTAATATTTATAGAATGACTGAGCAGAAAGTACAGAGAGTTCCCATAAACTGCCCTTCCCCTCCCCCTCAGCTTCCCCAGTTAGCGTCTCACATTGGCGTGGTTCATTTTTTCACAATTTATAAACCAATATTGATACACTGTTATTAATGAAAGTCTGCAGTTTACATTAGGGTCCTTTCTCTGTGTTGTACAGTCACCTGTGTTTTGCTGAAGGCATAATGTAATATACCACCATTCCAGTATTACACAGAATAGTTTTACTAACCTAAAAATCCCCTGTGTTCCAGCTATTCAACCTGCTCAAACCTCTCCCAACCCCTGGCAACCACTGGTCTTTTAACTGTCTCTATAATTTTACCTTTTCTAGAATATCATATGGCATGTTCATATGACAACCCTATTATAGGTAATCTTTTACCATAACCATACAGTATGTAATCTTTTCAGACAGGCTTCTTTCACTTGCTGATGTGCATTTGACGTTACTCCAGGTGTCCTTTCACAACTTGAGAGCTCATGTTTTAAATCACTGAATATTCTATTGCATGGATGTACCATTTGTTGAGCCACGCACCTGTTAAGGACATCTTGGTTGCTTTGAGCTCTGGCAATTATTAACAAAGTTTTTATAGACATTCATGAGCAAATGTTTATATGGATGTAAGTTTTCACTTCATTTGGGCAAATACCCAGGTGTGTCACTGCTGAGTTGTACAGTAAGACCATGCTTTGCAAGAAACAGACATACTTTCTTCCAAAGCAGCTACATCATTTTGCATTCCTATCAGCAAGGAGTGAGAGTTCTTGTGGCTCCACGTCCTCAACCAGCATCTCAAACCACTACTAGTGGTTTGAGATTTTAACCATTCTGATACGGACAAACTATCTCATTGCTTCAGTTTTCAGTTCCCTAACAACATATCGTAAGTAGTCCTATCATTTTCTGTGTTTTTTTTCCTCCAAAAATCTTGTTTGAAACATTCTGGACCTTCTTATTCTGTCTTCCACATTATTAACCTGGTCTTAATATTTTTCATTCTTTTATCTCTCTCTGCTGCACATAAGTGATTCCCATAAATCTATTTTCTATTTCATTTCTTCTTTCATTGGTAATAGTTAGTTGTATGTCTTTACTTTATTTAAATTGTGACATTCATTTGAATTTTTTTACAGTTCTGGCAATTCTTTTAAAACTTTCATATATTTAATAATTTCATATTTTTCTCCCTTTTTTTCCCTGCCTTAGTTCTTGAGATTCTCATTCTTCTGTTTCTTTCTTTTTTTTTTTTCTGTATGCTCTGATTCTCATAGTGAGTTCCTTCCTTATGACATTTGTAACTTTTGATTCTGAGCTAATCTTCCACAGACTTGCTCTCCCTCTAAGTCCCACGGCACTCCAAGAACCCCAGATAATGGCAATTATCCCTACAGAGAGTTTCTGGACTTGCTTCTGACACGGCTCCAGGAGTTTTTAATGTGCCAGTTTTTGTACAAAAAATTGTTTTTGACCATGATTATTGCACCATTTAAGTAGCATACACCATTTAAGTAGCATACACTAGCATACACTTAGACTCCAATACTCATTTGGGTTTTAATTTTTCACTCAGAGCTTCAATCATCACAGACCTTGCACTTTCTTCATGTTGATGTACAATAGAAGTCCCTAGGCTTCTTTTCAGAGACTGACTCATTAAAGATCCCAGATTTGTTAGTCAGAAAAAACCACAGGCTGGGCATGGTGGCTTGCACCTATAATCCTGGCACTCTGGAAGGGCTAGGCAGGACAATTGCGTGTGTTTTAGGAGTTTGAGCCTAGCCTGAGCCAGAGTGAAGCCCCACCTATAAAAAACACAAAAAATAGCTGGATGTTGTAGCAGGCACCTATAGTCCCAGATACTTGGGAGGCTGAGGCAGGAGGATCACTCAAACCCAGGAATTTGCAGTTGCTGTGAGCTAGTCTGATGCCATGGCACTCAAGCCTGGGCAACAGAGTGAGACACTCTCTGCCCCCCATACACACACACACACACACACACTCATATGTGTGTGTAAATATATGTGTACATATATATATATATATATACACATATATATGTATATGTAGCACATATATGAGGTAAAAAAACAGGAAGTCCATCTCTTTAGAATGTCTTCACCCACAAAGCAAGTGTGTGCTGGTTAATCAGTGTGTGCAAAGTGATGGGAAGGAGGTATCTTGATTTGATTCCTTTCTTCTAGGGTGGTGGTTCTCAAACTTCCTAATGCTGCAGCCCTTTAATACGACCCACAGGTTGACAACCGCTATTCTAGGGCTTCCCCAAGCCACAAATGTCACAGGAGATTCTGTCATATCATCTCATTGTCTTCCCGACATCATAAATTCATCCCTATTCCTCTGCACATTGAGCTGTGCCTGTGGCTCAAAGGAGTAGGGAGCTGGCCCTATATACCGGAGATGGCGGGTTCAAACCCAGACCTGGCAAAAAACTGCAAAAAAAAAAATCAAATTCCTCGGCACGTGAAGTGCCTCAAGACAGGCATATTTGTTTCCTCTACTCAAGAAAACATGCAAATACAACATGCCATGGACTTTCTCCTCCCTTTGGCATTCGTGAGATCACAAAAATGAGTCTTCTCAGTGTGGCTTGTCAATTTCCCAACACATCTTCCCTTCAGTGTTGTTCCAAAGAAAGCCAGATTTGTAAGCCTGTAACGGGCGGTCTGGTGCAAGAAACATCATCTTGATGATTTTCAGGATATAAATATAAAGACTTTTCCTCTGCCCTTTGCCCAAACAATGCCTCTTTTTAAAATATGTCAGTCAGGTAAACCAGATCTGAATTCTGAAATGCACATTTCTCAATACCAATTACAGCCTGTTCCAGTCAGTTTTGAATTAATCATTTCCTGCCTCATGGCCCTCTTTGACTCCCTTTTTGACTAGTGTACTGAACTGTAGTTCAAATACTTTCTTATTTCATTTTTAATTTACTCAAGTATATTGTAATCTCCTTGAGGGAGATCAGAGCCATGTTTTGTGGTTTTGATATTTCTCGTGGCCTGCAGCACTCAGGGAGCACTGAATCCATATTCTCTGTTTCTCTCCTTATATCCCCAGGCTTAAATTGAACAGCATTGCAGGAGTGTTCAAACACATTTGGTGAATTATTCTGCCATATAAATAGAGGAAAAACAAAGTAGAAGGGAGCTTGCAGTGGGCTTAAGAGGGGGAGGCTGGGAAACCTGCACACCTTTCATTATGATGAATAATCACATTGTCAATTTTCAAAAGAGCAGCTCTAGAATACTCATTCTATCATCAGTCTCTCCCATTACAAAGGTCATAATCTTTGTCAGTCTGACCTTGCTAACCAGAGCTGGTAAATGGGACAATTAACTACCTTTCCAGCAACAACAAAAACAAATAAAATGGAAATTGATCAAGTTAAAAATTTTCTGCACAGCTAAGGACAAAATCAACACAGCAAAGAGACACCCTTCAAAATGGAAGAAGATATTTGCATGTTACAAATCTGACAAAGGGCTAATCGCCTAAGTCTACAAAGAACTCGAGAAAATCGACACGATAAAAGCAAACACCATTAAAAACTGGTGGGCACAGTGGCTCACGCCTGTAATCCTAGCAGGCTGGGAGGCCAACCAAGGGGAATGCCTGAGCTCAGGAGTTCTAGACCAGCCTGAGCAAGAGCAAGACCCTATTTCCAAAAATAGCTGGGCACTGTGGCAGGTGCCTGTAGTCCCAGCTACTTGGGAGGCTGAGGCCGAGAGTTTGAGGTTGCTGTGAGCTCTGATGCCACAGCACTCTACCCACTCTATGGCTTAACAAAAAACCATAAACCCCTAAACAACAACAAACTGGTAAAGAGACATGAAGAGAATCTTTTTTCAGAGGACAGGAAAATGGCCAAGAAACATGAAATAATGCTCATTGTCTCTTATTATCAGAGAAATGCAAATCAAACCCACACTGAGGTATCACCTGTCCCCATGAAAACAGCCCGTATCACAAGGTCCCAAAGCAACTGATGCTGGCATGATGTGGAAGGAAGGAAACACCCCAGAACTGTTGGAGGGACTGCAAACTAGTACAGCCTTTATGGAGAGAAGCATGGAGAATCCTCAAAACCCTAAAAGGAGGTCTTCCATTCAATTTTACAATCCCTTACTAAACATCTACCCCAAAAGAAAAACAGTCATTTTACAGTAAGGTTACTTGCAATGTTTATTGCAGCTCAATTCACAATGGCAGAGATGTGGAAACAACCCAAGTACCCTTCAACCTATAAATGGGTTAATAAGCGGGGAGGGGTCAAGATGGCCAATAGGCACCAGTCTCCGACAGAAGCTCCTGTTCAGAGGAAAGGATAAAGTCCAGAGAAACCCCCAACAAAGTCAAAAATTGGAAGCCCAGCTGAGAGAGAAGAGTGATACCGGCAGGACACCTCTTTCGAGACAGGTGGAGACTCCGAGAGGACAATCTACAGGTACATAAATCACCCCAAAGGAATAGCACCCATCCCCTCCCCCCAGGAAAGGTGTGCTTTTCCTTTGTTTCCTCTTCAACCGCTTCTCCGAGTCTCCTACAGGCCACCAATAAACTGAGGACCTATTCTCTCATTCCACGAGTGAGAGCTGCCAACAGGGAAGTTTGCTACCCTGGAGGAACCCAGTTGAGACTTGGAACACCCTCCCCCAGGCAGAAAAGTAGAACTGGCGTTCGCACTGCCATTTTGAGTTTCCAGTCCACTCTCCCTCCCCTTGCCGGCAGAGATAGGGAGAGGAGCCCCAAGAACAGTATCCACCCACCCTTTCAAGACCAAGCCCCTGTCCCAGTCCTTCACCAGGAGAACTGCTTGATCCACGCTTTCTGTGTGCAGACGGATCACCCTCAGTCAGCGCATTCTGCGCTCAGCTGTCTCTCCGGCTACTATCTGCACTTCCCGAGACCTAGGTGCCTGTGACTGGGATTGACACCAGACAGGGAGGGCTACACACCCTCCAGGCGTACGCCTCCGGGTCTTTGGTGGGCCCTTGAAGGTGATTGACTTCTGCTGGGTTGGGTCACTGAGCCGCATCTGCCTCCCGGAGCCCTGCTGGCCCGCGGCTGCCATTGACTCCTACCGGGGAGGGTCGGGCAGTCCCACCAGCTGCTTGTCTGCCTCCAGGGCTTTGGCGGCAGGTGAGGGCAATTGACTTCTGCTAGAGCAGGTCCAGCAGCCGCGTCTGCCTCCTGAGGCCCCCTGGCCCTGGATCACCACCAGCTCCTGCCGTGGAGGGTCGCACCATCCTGCCAGTGGCGCGCCCTGCTCTGGGGCTAGGCAGCCTGTGAGGGCAGCTGACTTCTACAGGGGCAGGTCGCGCAGA
>CAUYQV010038668.1:0-22986 GCA_963574575.1 Galagoides demidoff | reverse complement strand
CAACAAACTGTGGTATATGTATACCATGGAATACTATGCAGCCATAAAGAAAGATGGAGACTTTACGTCCTTCATGTTCACATGGATGGAGCTGGAAAATGTTCTTCTTAGCAAAGTATCACAAGAATGGAAGAAAAAGTATCCAATGTATACACCCCTATTATGAAATTAATTTGTACCTTTCAGATGAAAATTATAACCTAATAACAGCCTAAGAATACAGGGAGGGGAGAGGGGAGGGGAATGGGTGGAGGGAGGGGGATTAGAGGGATCACTTCTGTGGTTTGTCTTACAAGGGTATAGGTGAATCTTTCTAAGAGTAGAATATGAACATTTTGACACAATGACTAAGAGAGTGACATGAAGGCTATGTTAACCAGTTTGATGGAAATGTTTCAGATTGTATGTGAAAACCCCACACTGTACCCCAGAAGTGCATTAATGTACATAGTTACCATCCAATTAAAAAAAAATGTTTATTGCAGCCTAATTCATAATTGCTAGGTCATGGAAGAAGCCCAAATGCCCATCAACCCACAAATGTATCAATAAATTGTGGTACATGTACACCACTATGAAGCCCTAAAGAAAGATGGAGACTTTACCTCCCGCATGTTTATATGGATGGAATTAGAAAATGTTCTTCTTAGCAAAGTATCTCAAGAATGAAAGAGAAAGTATCCAATGTACACAGCTGTATTTTGAAACTAATTCATAGCTTTTATAGGAATGTCATAACCTAATTATAGCCTTAGAATATGGGAAGAGGGTGGGAGAGGTAGGTGAGTGGGGTGGATGGGGAGAGGGAGGGTGATTGATAGGGTCACCTCTATGGTTTATATTATAAGGGTACAAATGAATCTTTCTAAAAGCAGAGTATGAATGTCTTATAAGACTCAATAACTAAGAAAATGACATGAAGGTGTTGTTAACCAGTTTGATGAAAGTATTTCAAAATGTATATGAAAACAGTACACTGTACCCCATGATTGCATTAATGTACACAGTTATGCTATAAGAAATTTTTAAAAAGCCAACAAGCAATTACACCAGATGTGATACGATTTGACTGTTAGGTATGATAAGATTTGATTGTCTAATGAAGCCTGTGTTTTTTTATATATGTGGTATATAATGGGGTTCATTTTTAAACAAGTGATGGTTAGCTACCTGGAGATGTATGATTTATTTTTCTTTTTTTTTCTCTTGACTAATAGAGTGTAATGTAAGCTAGAATAAAAATGTATAGAATTTCAATAATTAATACTACCTATAGGACTCTTTATTTATTTATTTATTTTGCAGTTTTTGGCCAGGGCTGGGTTTGAATCCGCCACCTCTGGCATATGGGACCGGCACCTTACTCCTATGAGCCACAGGTGCTGCCCCCTATAGGACTCTTTAAAAGGAATAAATAAGACTGGTTAGGATTTTAGATGTGTTCTTCATACAAACTGATGTGCAATGTATTAAAAAAATTTATTTGCAGCCAGGCTGAGTGGTGCCACATTCTTAGACTAAGGACCAGATGAAGTCCCAGAAGAGTTTCCAGAACCTCAGGCTATCCTCCGTATTACAAAATTCCCTGTATCTCTTTTATATTTCAACAGTCTAAGGTTTTTACCACTTGTGTAATTTCTTTGGTAACTGTTTCTGATTTTATGGAGTTAGGTTTTTTGAGATAATTAGGATTTCTATTCTGGTTAAAGTATAGCAGTCCTGTAATCAACTGCTGCATTCCATAGTAATTATCTACACTTGTGCCATTTTTCTCTGTGGCCAAGCTGGTTTACCTTGTTATGATATGGCAAGTGCTTCAAATGTTCTCTCCAGAGGAAATGGCTATGATGAAGTCTGTTCTCTTTCTCTGCAGGGGGTTACAAGATTAATACAAAATGCCCAGATTATTCTACAGTTGTTTTCTTTTTCTGTGCACGTCTTAAGAGCAAGAGGCTTTACCTTGAATTGAAGATTTTGTGACCACATAAAAATTTTAGTCATAAGAGATGCACATACCAAAATGATGTTTCATACATAGAAAAATGTACCAGTGATATTTAATTTTGTTTCCTTGAGGGGGTGGTTTTGAAAGTGAAAGGGCAGTGGGTTAAACTAATTTTTTTGGAAACTTCTCTGAAAAAAATCTAAGTAGTAAGAACAGCTTTATTTTATTCTACAGATAATGATAAAGCAGAATCAATAGAAGTTTAATTAAATGGCACAGCATTTCTTTGCTAAGTAGTTCAAAGCAATTTTGTATAAATAGGATGATTTACCTTTAAAACATAATTGGAATACAACTAGGGAAATACCATTATTATCTCAATTTTAGATGTAGAAGAGAAAGACAGAATTTACCCTGGCAGCAGATCCTAGGCTTAGACGCAGCAAACGAGACTTCTGTATATTTGTGGCCTGGATTCCTCTGCTTGTCTCATTCTCTTGTCAATGAAAAATGTTGGTATAGCTAAAAGTGAGATTTTTGTTGTTGTTGTTGTTGTTAGAAAACATTAACTCCTATGATTTAATAAGATGACCAAGAAATTAAATCCGTTAACTAACAAATATTTCCTAAGCATCTGCTATGTGCCAGGCATGGTGTTGGGAAAGCAGCAAATCAACATAGTTCTCATCCTCACAGAACCTCTGGTCTAGTAGGGTAAGAGAAATGTCCAATGTGGGGAACATAAGTTAATTAGGCTTTCTTGCCTAAAGGCCAACAGGTGCCATGCTATCTTAAGTAATCATGATTAAGCAATATGACATCATTCTTATTAGTGCTTGATTTATAATCACTGTTGTTTGCACTGTTGTCTGCACTTTCCACCAGTGCAGACTTCCCAAGGTGGCCTTCCTGTGGTCTGATGCTTTTTATATTAGCTCACCTGCCCCCACGAACTGAATGAAGGCAGCTGTCCCCATGCTTGCTCACTGGTCACCAGGAGCTGAATAAGGAACATTTTACAGCTACCTTCTCCTCCTTGGTTTTTCACTGGTTTGTCTGAATCCAGTGTAAGCTCCCTAACTTCAACCTCTGGTGCTACACCAGATAATTATAGATTTGGAGTTTAGAGGCATAGGTAGGCTGAAGACCTAAATCTTGGATTCATTAGTACAAACAGTAGTTGTAGCTCTGGGTGACACAGTAGTCTTCCACCTTTAGTTGCATGTTACAGTAAATTAGTGGGCTTTAAAAAATTTTGAAGCTGGGGCTCTACCCTAAGTCATTTGACTCAGACCATCTTCTGGCACTGGTAGTTTTGAAAGCTCCCCAGGCAATTAAGGTGAAGTTAGAACAGAGAACTGCTGGTCAGGGTGGGTGGGAGGCAGGTTACAAAAGAAGTCATTAGAGGTGATATCAGTAAGATGGCTGCCTAGAGCGGCCTGGTGCTCATCTCCCTCATGAACAGGGACCAAAACAATGAATAAACAACTTTTATCTCAACTGGAGAATCTGAAGGAGAATGCTGGAGTATAAGAGGGGCCTGTGAGAGACCCTGTGAAACACAGAGACTCAAGATGGCCACACAGAGAAAGGAGAGAGATACTTTGCAGCAGCAGCCCTGTCTCCTCAGTCAGAATCAGCTCAGAATCAGGAGATGTTTCCATGTGTGGGGAGAAGATATGCAAGAGGCTTCCAGCAGCCTGTGTTACTATCATAGCTGCAGTTTTGTGCTGCTGGAGAATCCTACCTTTCTCATGACTCCTAGCTTACTTTGGAGTTCACATGGCTGCACTGTGTCATGGATGACGTTGAGGTTGCTGTGAGCTGTGATTTCACAGCACTGTACCAAGGATGACATGGTAAGACTCTGTTTCAAAAAAAAAAAAAAAAGAACAATAAAAGAGAAGAAAAAAGAAGTTCTTAATTTGAAGACATGTCTTTTGAAATAACCTAGTCAGAGGGGAAAAAATGAAAAAGAGCAAAGGAAGCCAGTGGGACTTATGATACATCATTGTGTGAACAAGCATTTGCACTAGGAGTTTTAGAAGTTGAAGAGATAGAGAAAGGCACAGAGAGTTTATTTAAAAATATAACAGCTGAAAATTTCCCACATCATGGGATAGATATGAACATCCAGATACATTAAGTTCAAAGGATCCCAGATAGATGCAACCTAATCATACTCTATTTGAGGCACTTTATAATCAAACTGTCAAAAGTTAAGACAAAGAGAATTCTAAAACTGGCAAGAAACATGTCAAGTCACAAATAAGATAATTGCCATTAGATTGTGAACCGATTTCTCAGCAGAAGCCTTGCAGGTTAGGAGAGAATGGGGTGATGCATTTAAATGCTGAAAAGGATAAACTGTCTACCTAGAATACTATACCCATCAAACTTTCCTTCAGAAATGAAGTCTTTCCCACACAGGCAAAAGCTGAGAGAATTCATCACCACTAAATAAGCCTTACAAGTAATGCTTAATGGAATATTCCAACCGGAACCAGAAGGATGAGAGTTAATATCATGAAAACATATATCTCTCTAGTAGAAGTAAATTCACTAACAAATTCAGAATACTTCATTACTGAAATGATGGTATATAATGTTTTGTATCTCTAGTATGAAGATTAAACATTAGAGTGGTTAACAATAACTATGGCTCTAATAAGTTGTTAAGGGAACAAAATAAAAATATGTGAATGAAGGCAACAAAATTATTGTAGGGAGGAGGGCAAAAGTCTAGAGTTCTTTATATGACCACGGTTCAGTTGTTAGCAGCCTAAAATAGCCTATTACAAGATCTTTTGTGTAAGCCTCATAGTTGCCACAAAGCAGTATAATTATAGCAGATGCTCAAATGAGAAAGAGAAAAGAATCAGAGCTCATCACTCCAGAAAAACCACCAATACACAAAGGTAAAAAATAACAGAGGATGAAAGGAACAAAGGATATACAAAAGAATCAGAAAACAATTAACAAAATGGCAGGAGGAAGTTCTCACTTAACAGCAATAACTTGGATTAAAGGATTAAATTCTTCAAGCATCAGGATGACAAACCAGTGTCACAAGTCTGTAGAATCAATGCTGTTTTGATGGCTGTGGAGTTCACACTAGGTATTATTAAACTTTCGTCCGTGTAAAGGTCAAAAGAGCTCTGGAAAAGCATTTATGTACGTGAATGTTCCTGTTCTTCTACTAAAGGAGACATCTGAATGTGTACCTGTCTAATTAGAACGCATTCCTTTTCCTGCTGTGTTCCCCCTTCTACTTCACATTTCAGATTTTACACTTTTCCACAAGAGATCTTGTTTTTTAAAAAAAGTTTTTAGAATTAATAGATATTGTTACCTATGTATAAAATCCACAGTGGGACATAATTCAAGCCTGGATTTAAGGAACTACATGTTCAACTCAGCAAGTGTCTTTTATTCTGAGTGTTTACCACTGTAATAAGTTCGGGAAGTGGTGAAGGAAAGGAGAAGGGAGAGAAAAATCAGACGCCCACTCTCAAGGAGCTTAGAGTGCTGATTAAATACCAGAGAAGTGCTGCTGGTATAGAAAATAGTATTAGAAAAGTTATAATGTATATGAAGCAGGCATTTCCCCCTGTGCGGTGTATCACACAATTCAGAAAGGCAGAGATGATCCATACCCACCTTTCACTTTGGGCATAACAGAAGGTTTAAGCCTTCTTCATCTAAAATGGTCTAACTCTCTTTCCTCCTCTGTGTATCCACTTTGCTCTATCCAATAACGAAGGCCCCTCTTTCTGACTACTACCCTGTAGGATTCCGTCATTTTGATGGTGTCTCTTTAAACTGTTCCTTCCAAGATAGAGTGATTCTCTTAGTTGGGATTTCACCTTACAGAAGTCTCAGGAATGATGTGGTTCTTAGCCTTGCTCATATCCTAGTGAGAGTTGGATGTATTGAGTACAAAAATAATGCCTGTTAGAATATACTGCATCTTTATGTGGCCTTCTCTGTCCTCAAAGGGTTCCAAAGTTCATTCATTATGTCTGTATATCATACAATTTACTGCCTGTGTATTGGACATCAGTGTTCAGTACTTGTTTGGCATATTGCCAAGGTTTATTATGGGGTAAATGATAAATGAAATTTTAAAAGGTCATTGGTTATTTTTATCTGGTTCTGATATAGTTGCATATGCCATTATAATACAGTGGTTCTTCTAGGCATTGTCAACGGTGCCTACTAACATCATTCTAAAACTTCCTGGAGGAGTACTACATGGTATAAATATATCAGATTTTATTAATCCACTCCTAAATTGATGAGCATGTGGGCTGATTCCACATCTTTACAATTGTGAATTGCACAGAAATGCCAAATGTGGGGACAATAAGTTAATTAGGTAGGCTTTCTTGCCTTTATTTCTTTCTCTTGCCTGATTGCACTGGCTAGGAGTTCCAGCATTATGTTGAATACAAGTCTTGACAGTGGGCACGCTTGTCTTGTTCCAGTTTGAAGGAGAAATTATTTCAATTTTTCCCCTTTCAGTATGATGTTGGTTGTGGATTTGTCATATACGGCTTCTATAATTTTGAGATGTTTTCCTTCTATGCCTACTCTGTGAAGGGTTTAAATCATGAAAGGGTGCTGGATTTTGTCAAATGCCTTTTTGCCATCTATTGAGACAATCATACGGTCTTTGTTTTTGCTTCTGTTATGTGGTAAATCACATTTTTAAAGTTGTCTACGTTGAACTATCCTAGCACCCCTGGGATGAAGCCCACTTGGTCATGGTCGAAGATTTTTTTGATGTACTATTGAATTCACTTTGCTAATATTGTTAGAGGACTTTTTGTCTATATTCATAAAGAAAGTTAGTCTGTAGTTTTCTTTTTTCGTTACGTCCTTTCCTGACTTTAGTTTTATGGTGATACTGGCTTTATAGAATAAGTTGAAGAGGATTCCCTTCTCAATGTTATGAAATAATTTCTGTAATACTTCTTAGTAAGTCTGGTAGAATTCAGCTTTAAATCCATCTGGTCCAGGGTTTTTGTTGTTGTTGTTGGAACACTTTTTATTACTGTTTCAATCCTATTGCTGACTGTTGTTCTGTATAAGAGTTCTATTTCTTACTGATCAAGTCTTGGGAAGTTGTGTGTTTCCAGGAAATTGTCCATTTCCTCAAAGGTTTTTGAGTTTATATGTGTAGAGATTGTCATAATATTCATGGGTGATATTTTGTATTTCTGTGCTATCAGTTGTAGTATTTGCTTTTAAAATTTCTGATTGAGCTTATTTGGGTTCTTTTTCTTCTATTCCTGATGTATCTAGCAAGAGATCTATCAATTTTGTTTATCTTCTCAAAGAAACAAGTTTTTCTTTCACTGACCTTTTGTATTGTATTTTATTTTATTTTCTATTTCATTTAGAGCTGCTCTGATCTTTGTTGTGTGTTTTCTTCTGCTGGCTTTGGGTTTGGTTTTCTCTTCCTTTTCTCTTTACTTGAGATACCATATTTGGTTAATTTGTGATCTTTCTGACTTCTTGATGTGGGCATTTAAAGTTTTGAAGTTTCTCTTTAGGAATGCTTTTGCTAAATCTCTAAGATTTGATAGCTTTTTTTCCGCTGTGCCATTTAGTTCCAAAATCTTTTGATTTTCATCTAAATTTTATTATTGACTCATAATCATCAGCAGTATATTGTTTAATTTCTATGACTTCTTGTAGAATTGAGTGTCACTCTTAGAATTGATTTCTAGTTTTATTTCACTATGGTCTGAGAAGGGACATGGTGTGATTTTGATTATTTTTTAATTTGTTGAGATGTATTTTGTGACCTCAGATATGCAGCCTGCCTAGGACATTTATTTGGCCCTCCAGGTGTTTTTGCCACCACTGCCTGTCCTGCTTAGCAGCTGACTCATCCTGGGGCCCGCAGTCTGGCCTTCCAATGGTCTGAGGGACAGTGAACTGGCCCCCTGTTTAAAAAGTTTGAGGACCCCTGTTGTAGAATATAGCATGTGCTGATTAGGAGAATGTACATTAAGTAGTTTTGGGGTAAAATGTTCTACAAATGTCTGTTAGGTCCATTTGTTTTAGGGTCCAATCTAAGTCTCATTTTTAAAATTTATTTTCTGTTTCAATGATTTATCCAGCTTTGATAGTGCAGTAGTAAAGCCCCCAGCACTCATGATACTACTATTTATTTTCTTAGCTCTAGTAGAATGTGTTTTATGAATCTAGGACCTCCTATGTTAGGTGCGTATATGTTTATGATTGTTGTGTCTTCTTGTGAAACTGCTTCTTGGTAAAGTAGTGGCCAACTCAATCGAGTCACACATACAGATGTAGGGTAATAGCTAAAGTTTATTTAGTACCTTGGTGAAGGTGGGCTGAGACTCAATAGCCATCAACCTGGAAGAACAAAAGTACTTATCTTTAAAAGGTTTTGGGAAGGGTAGGAGGAGAGAGGACAGTGTTGTGCTAGTGACTGTTGCCAGGTATGGTTCCAGCTGGCTTCCCACTGAGAGCATTCTGTTTATGTCTTAGAGATGTCCTATTTGCTATGAATTTTCTTGTTGTTTGATGACCATCTTGTATCTGGATGTCTGGATCTCAGGAGATACTAGGGAACTTTTTCTCAATAATTTCCTCAAATAGATTTGTCATGCATTTAGCTCTTTCTTCTTCTTCCTTGGGGATACTTATAATTCATATGTTAGTTCACCTCTCATGGTCCCATATCAAAAGTGATTGTTCCATCTTTTTAATTTTTTTCTCTGCCTCTTAATGACTGGGTTAGTTGGAAAACCTTGTCTTCAAGCTCTGAGATTGTATCTTTTTGGTTTAGTCTGTTGCTAAAGCTTTGTGCTGTGTTTTGAAATTCTCTAAATGACTCCTTCATTTCTTTGAGTTCTCTTATATCCTTTCTTATGTTGCTTGGTTCTTTATTGACTTTTTTATTAATATCATGAAAATTTTTTTGGTTTCTTTTTGTTAGTTTTCAACTTTGTTATCAATTCCATTCATCTTATTTGCCACCCATATTCTGAATTCCATTTATGTTATTTTGGCAATTTCCTTGTGTTTAGAGCTCATTCCTGTGGCTCTGTTGTGATCCTTTATGGGTGTTGAATTGTTTTGTTTTTCATGTTGCCAGGTTTTTTTGCTTGTTTCTTTTCATCTGAAACCTCTTTCTTGACTCAGGGCTAACAGTTTTACAGGGTACCTGTTTTT
The DNA here is from genome assembly GCA_963574575.1 of Galagoides demidoff. Classification (NCBI taxonomy): domain Eukaryota; kingdom Metazoa; phylum Chordata; class Mammalia; order Primates; family Galagidae; genus Galagoides; species Galagoides demidoff. The sequence goes on along the minus strand of CAUYQV010038668.1, from coordinate 13,829 downwards.
TGCTGGGAACTGTCCTGTTTAATTAGAAGAAGGGGAGTTCCCTAGATGAGGCTTTTCCCCCTATTCTAGAATATTGATGTGGCAGGGGAGAGGTGTGTGAACTAGAAGCCTTTAATACAGCCATTCTCATTTGTCCTTTTCTCCTGTGATTGCCACTCTTCAAATATATGCTGGATGATCTTTGTGTTAGGTATTGGGTTGTTGTTCACCATATAGTTGTGGGAAGTTCTAGTTGGGAGCCTGGTAAGACTTTCTCTACGAAGTCTATTGCGGGGTTGCTCTGCCTGGGCTCTCCCTGTAGACTTGACAGTGACAGCTAGGTGAGGCTATCTAGGCAGCGTTCTTGGGTTTCTGGGATGTGAGCATTTTCTCAAATGAGGTCCCAGTTTACTGATAGATCACTGGGCCTTATAGCAGTTCAGTTGGCCTTATAGCAGTGGTTGAGGCTCAGGTAGGAGTCTTGGGGTTCAGGAATAGTGCTAGAATCTTGAGGGTGATGCTCGATCCTGGTGGGAACTTTGGAGCCCAGGTCTCCTACGTGAGAGTCTCAGTGTTGAGACTGAAGAGGAATCAGAGGCAAGTCTTCTGAGGAGGCCTCAGAACCCTAAGAACGGCCCCTCTTCTTGGCAGGCTGACACAACTGGGAGGGCAGAGTCAGGGAAGAGAAGGTGATAAGCTGTTCTATAGGCTCAGGGACCATGTAGATGTTAAGTCACATAGGTGGAGGCCAGTTCCAGTGGCCTAGGGACCATGGAATTGTCCCTACACCTCTCATACCCTCTGAAGGAGTTTTCCAAGGCCACCTAGGTCAGTGTCTGCAGCACCTCAGTCAAATCCCCATGTTTTAATCCCATTGTACTGTAGATGAGAGGTGCTTGGTTTCCCATCACACAGTATGGCTTATAGAAGCTTCCACTTAGTTTGCTCTCTCCCCAGCCCAGCAGTGGCCATGTGAAGGCTACTACCACAAAGCTGAGTCACATGCCAACCTGGTGTTATACATCTAAGAGCACAGGATGGCTTTAGCAGCAGAAACCCAGGATCAGCTCTAACCCACTTTCCATCATGTCAGGTGCAATGATTATGCACTGCACAGACTACAGGCAGGTTCCTTCCTGTCTAGGCAGAGGCCTATGGCAGTGGAGGGGGGCCCTCTCGCAAATTGGCCACAGTTCCTGTGGGGTGAATGTGGCATTCCAGCCTTATATCCTATTCTTCTTGCATATAAAGGCCTCCTCACAGGTCATTTGACCTTGTCAAATGCATCCCCTTGTCACCTTCTTTTCACACTGAGTGTCCCTGTTGCTTCTCTGTGACACACAATGTTCCTTCTTAGAAGAGCTCTATCCATGAGTAGGCATCTGCCTGCAAAGTCCCTTATATCTTTATTTAATTTCTGTTTAGAGGATTTTTTCCAGCTCTGTAAGAGGAGTGTTAAAGTCCCCTGGTATTATCGTGTTATAGGATATCATATTGCTCAGACCAGGGGTCCTCAAACTTTTTAAACAGGGGGCCAGTTCACTGTCCCTCAGACTGTTGGAGGGCCAGACTGCAGGCCCTGGGATGAGTCGGCTGCTAAGCAGGACAGACAGCGGTGGCAAAAATACCTGGCAGAGTAATAAAGGTATACAGTAGGGTACTTTGACACACACCTTAAAAACTCTCAACCTTTGGGGGTATTGGGTTAGGTGGTTCCCTTGAGATCAGCTGCTCTTTGCCAGTCTGAACAGATATAGTACCCCACCTCCACCAAATAGAGGGGAAAGACAAAAATACTATAAATCATATAAGAACAAACAAACAGAAAACCTTACAGGATAAAATTGGGGGAACAACCTATAAAAGGGGCAGAAACACTAGCAAAAATGAAGTTCTTATTATTAAAGAAGGCAACAATGGAAAATTATATTTAAATTAGAAAAATGAAGAGAGGGAAGGAAAGAAAAGAGCAATTAGTGAGGAAAATGTTGATGTAGGAAATAAACAAACCAAAGGAGTACATGTACCTTACTGAATATTGTCTGGGCAGCAGGTTATCTTTTGGGGTATGAGATGCTACTCACAATGCTGATGCAGCTGTATGAGGTGAAGATTGGAGGCTTCTGCTGACTTCTTTGCCCTTAAACCCTGCAGCATTGAAATCTTGAATCTCTCCTCAGTCTGCTATATGACATTTTAAACCGTTAACCCTGGCTAAGCAGAAGCTTTCCCAGGAAAGCACTTGTCGCTGGGATCCCTCCTGAAGTGGCTGCCTGCTTCTGGTGGGCCAAAATGGGCCTCACTCTGTGCCCCTGAGGGCCTAGGCTGTAAAGCAGTCTTCCCACTGCCAAACACTGAAAGCTGCAGAGTCTCAGTTCCTGGCCTTTGTTGCTACACTCAGTCACTAGATCACTTGCTCATGGGCTCCCAGACTGATCCTCAGGGTGGGGCCTGTGGGGCAGTTCTCCCACAGTGGCTGCCCATAGCCCACAGCCAAACAATGTTAGGTCCATTCTGGCTCAGCAGCTCAGTCCCATGCACTGGACAATGCTTAAAGTCACCTGCACTCTCAGCCAAGTTCTCCCAAGGTAATTTAACTGAGTCCCCAAGTCTAAACAAACAAAACAACCCACAGGAAGGCCTTCCATGTCCATAATCTCACTGCTGTTGTAGTTACAGCTGCAGCAGCCCAATCATAAACAGTTGCCACTTCTCTACTGCTTTTTTCCTCCTCCTGGGGTCCAGAAGTCTCTCACCATCTCCTTGTGTCACCGAAGGGATGTTTCTGGGCAGAGCCCACAAGCCGCAGATGCCTGGAATCTTCTCTCCCCAATCTCACTGCTCCTGGTTGCAAAGAAGCTGTTACTTGGCCGCCATCTTGCTCCACCCTCTGGATATCAAATTTTTAAATATTAAATTTGTGAGGTCAAGGGAAATCATTTTCTTTTTTAATGTTTTACTTTATTTACTATTTGTTAGACATATTGCCTTGGACTTCAAATATTTATATATTTTTTGTGGTGGTAAGATAAGATTTTATTGGACACAAAGGAATACAGAAAAAGTACCAGAGCTTCTGGCGAAGGAGAAGACCTAAGTCGAAAGTGCTCAACTTCAAGTATTTTCAATAACTAATGGCAGCATCTCAGAAACATATTACTTTGATATTAGTTGAAAACTTAAAAACTTATTGATGATTATAGAAGCTAAATTACTACTTTTTAGTAAATGTAAGAATTTTGAGGAAAAATGTATATCAAGGAGCAACATTAACAAATGCACTGTTCAGTTAATAGAAATCATTGGAGTGCTTAGAGTACTAAAAAATATTTGTGCTCACAACATTTTATTTCTTTTTTTATGTGTTTAAACACTGTTTTTTGTTTTGCTTTTTAAAAACTTTTCTTTTTTTTTTTTTGAGACAGAGTCTTATTATGTCACCCTCAGTAATGGCCATGGCATCACAGCTCACAGCAACCTCCAACTCTTAGGCTTAAGTGATTTTCTTGCCTCAGCCTCCCAAGTAGCTGGGACTACAGGCACCTGCCACAAGGCCCAGCTATACTCATTGTCATTTGGCAGGCCTGGGCCAGGTTTGAACCTACCAGCCCAGGTGTATGTGGCTGGTGCCCTAGCTGCTGAGCTACAGGGGCCAAGCCTGTTTTTTTAAATAACTTTAAAAAACACTCAGATTACTATTAGGTTACATGTAGCCATGTTACATTGTTTGCATTTGGGTTTTTTATGTTTAATAGTTTTTTTTTTAAATTTCAGAATGTTAAAGGGTACAGATATTTTGTTTACATACTTTTGTACAGATTGTGTCAGTCTTATACGTGGAACTGTGCCTTTCATGTATAGTGTCCACTGTATTCACAAGGTGTGGATTTGTCCATTCTGATTTTCATTGGGATTTACTTCCATATGTGCACTTAAGTGCATCGATTAGTTCTAAATTGGTATTAAGTACATGTGTTTGTATCTCTATTCTTGTGATATTTCACTTAGAAGAATTGTTTCCAGTTTCCTCCAGGTTGCCGAAAAAGATACTAGATTGCCATTTTTTATGGCTGAGTACTACTCCATAGTATGCATATACCACATTTTATTAATACATTCATGTGTTGGTGGGCACTTGGGTTATTTCCATGTCTTTATGATTGTGAATTGTGGTGCTATAAACATTTGAGTGCAGGTATCATTTTATAAAGACATGTTTTTTTTCCTTTGGGTATACCGCTAGCAATGGGATTACTGGATCAAAGCTGCAGGCTTTATGTTGAGGTATCTCACTCAATTTTCCGCAGAGGTTGGACTAGTTTGCAGTCCCACCAGCGGTGTAGAAGATATAAAAGTTCCTTTCTCTGCATCCATGTCAGCATCTGTTGTTTTGGGACTCTTTAATATAAGCCAGGCTCGATGGAGGTAGGTGATGTTTCATTGTAGTTTTGATTTGTGTTTCCCTAATAATTAGAGATGTTGAACTTTTTCATGAATTTGTCAGCCATTACTCTATCTTCATTTGAAGAGGTTCTGTTCATCTCTTTTGCCCACTTTTTAATGGGGTTGTTTAGTTGTTTCTTGCTGATTTGCTTGAGTTCTTGTAGATTCTAGTTATCCACCCTTTTTCAGATGTATAGTATGCAAATATTTTCTCCCATTCTGTAGGTTGTCTATTTGCTCTTTGATTTTTTCCATGGCTGTGCAGAAGCTTTTTAATTTGATCAGGTCCCATTTATTTATTTTTGTTGTTGCTGAGATTGTTTTTGGGCTCTTCTTCTAGAATTCTTTGCCTCGGCCAATATCTATACGAGTTTGTTTAACATTTTCTCCTAGGATTCATATAGTTTCCTGCCTAAGGTTTAAGTCTTTTATCCATTGCCAGTTAATTTTTGTGAATGGTGAAAGGTGCAGATTCTGTTTCCGTCTCCTACATGTGCTGTCCAATTTTCCCAGCACCATTTATTGAACAGGGACTCTTTTCCCCAGTGTATGTTTTATCTGTTTGATCAAAAATCACATGAGAATATGAGAATGATTTCATCTCTGGGTTCTCTGCTCTGATCCATAGGACCATGTCCCTGTTTTTATTAGCAGCAGCTGTCACTTCAGCAGACTTCAAGCTATACTATAAGGTTATAGTACTCAAAACATTTAAAAATTACTTTGTGTCTCTTTTTGTAGTACCATCCACTCTAAATAGAGCTATTTTCCTGCACCAGTAAATAAGCACACATAATATAGCCCTTCTCATTGGAGTAAGGTGAGCATGATGCTTTTACTAAGTATCATCCAAGCCAGATGGTTGGTATTCTCTCCACTGAAGAGAAGTTGGCATCCTCAGAGACTGCTAACTGAGAAGCTGTAGGCCACACACATCTTAAATAAGGATTTTGTTTGGCTTGTATAATGGTTTACTAATTTGTTATGGCTTAAAACAAGACAATTTGAAAATCAAGTGATCTTAAAAATAGGCATATCTGGCACCAAAGGCTTGTGTTTCTTCATGACCATGATGAATAGAGCTGAGAAGTTACTGTTCCTTCTAGGCAGTGTATGCTCTCCCAAGGCCCTGCTGTTCACATGCTGCACACCTTCCTTCTAACTTCCAGCACTCTGAACTCATTAAGTCTTTCATCTTCCCCTGCAGCATATATGTTTTCAACCTTTCATTCAGGTTCAAAGTGGAGATAATCTGATTAATTCTACATCAGCCACTCCTTACTCAGCACCAGCAGTCCTCACCAACCAATCGAATTGTTAGGTTGTGCTCATTTAATGTTACCATGTGCCAGGACAGCATAAGGATGGTGTGATATTTTGGATGTCTGTCTCCGAAGACCCCTGTTGAATTGTGATCCCCAATGTTGGAGGTGGAGCCTAATGGTAGATCCTTCATAAATGACTTGGTGCCATGCTTGAGGGAATGAGTGAGTTCTTGCTTTCTTATTTTGTATGAAGACTGGTTGTTAAAAGAGCCTGAAAGACCCCTGCCCTTCCTCTTTCCCCTTTTGATCTCTGGAGCCAGTAGCTCCCCTTTGCCTTCTATCATGACTGGAAACAACCAGAAGCCCTCACCAGAAGCAAATGTTGGCACCATATTTCTTATCTAGTCTGAAGGACTTTGCACCAAATAAACTTCTTCTTTTTTTTTTTTTAAATAAATTACTCAGCCTCAGGTATTCCTTTAAAACAGCACGCAAATGGACTAAGATAGCTCCTTGATACCAAGCCTGTGAGATAAGCATTGTCACTGCCTTCACTTTACAGAAGCAGACTGAAGTATTTGAAAGTAAAGCAACTTGCTGAAGGTTACCTTGGGATTAGGAGGGGTGGCTAGTCCTGGCCTGAGGCCACAATAGTGATAGTCTTATCCACAGTGGAAATTAGAGTTTCTGTTTTTCAATCATTGGTTTCTAGAGCCCTACCTTCTCGATCTCTAATGATCTAAAACTATGCATTTTTACTTTCTGTTAACACTGATTCTACATGAAATATTTGTATAACTTATTTTAATTATAATGTAGACATACAGTTTAAAAATAAAATTTCCAGTCCATACTACTCTTTAGAGGTTAGCTCTGATATTTACCTATTTCTGTATAATATACTTGTATTTCTTAATTTATGAATAGCAATTATTGATTTGCCTTTCTGGTAGTTGAGAATTTAACCTCTTACCTCATCTTAATTTCCCATCCTTCTTCTGGGTCTCACAATATAATTATCGTATTTTAAGTGAGCATGTTTACTTTTTTTGATAACAAATATTGTTCACTAATAACTTAATACTGTACTGTGGTTACAGTTCCATTCTCTTAGAATATTCTCCTCTCACTTCCCCAGAGATAGTAGTCTGTAATTAATTTGTTTGCTTCTATTAGTTTTTTATGTATTTGTTCTTTTTTTTAATACTCCATCAAATTTTCAAACATTTATGGACCTTCTTTCAGATGCTCAAACCCACAAAATAACCTCTTATCCCCACCTTGTTTCCCCTGGAGATTTCTTTCCTGTAGCCCTCTACCTTCTATTCTAATCTAGACTGGTCATTCCATGGTCTGGTCCAGAGTTCTCAAACTCAATGCAGTTGACCCCTTGAACAATGCGGGAGCTAGGGGCAGTGACCATCCTACACAGTCAAACATCCATGCATAACTTTTGAATCTCCCAAAACATAACTGCTAAGACTAGAAACCTTATTGATAGCATAAATAATTAACACATTTTGTGTGTTATATGTACTGTATATACTATATGCAATCAAGTAAGCTAAAAAAAAAAGAAATGTTATTAGGAAAATCATAAGGAAGAGGCAATATATTTACTATGGGCAGAGGTTCATCATAAAGGTCTTGATCTAAGGGGTGGGGAACCTATGGCCTTGGGCCACATGTGGCCTTCTGGATCCTTGAGTGTGGCATTTTGTACAAATGGAATCCAAATTGTACAAAACAAATTCTTTTAATAAAGGGATTTGTTCTGTGAAGTTTAGATTCAGTCAAGGGGCTGCACATGGGAATCTGTAGGGAAGTATGTGCAGTCTATGTTTTGAGTTCTTGAATGAATATTTGAAAATACATTTATGGTATGCTCATACTTAACTTTTAGTCTGAATAGTGTACCTTATTGTAACATGTGCTCTTAGAATTTAGAAATCATCATCCCGTTGTCTTCTATAGTTCAATGTTGTTGTTATTCATCCAGTGTCATCATAATCCTGTTTCTTTGTATATGATGACTTCCTTCTTCCCTTGGCCCGACTTTATCGTTTTAGGGATATTTTCTTTAACCCTGTTTTAAAGTGTTTCACAGGATGTATTTGTACAGGTTTTTTATCAATCGAAGAAATAAGTACTCAGTGCGACTTTCAGTATGAAGACCTATATCTTTTAGCCCTGGAAAATTTCTCTCTCTCTCTTTTTTTTTTTCCTTTTATGACAACTGTCAAGATTATTTTTGTTTTTGATGACTTTTTCTCTTTTGCTTTCTAGGATTATTATTCTTTTTAGATAGAGTAATAATTTTCTAATTATTATTCCTCAGAGAATAATTTTCTAATTTTCTTTACTTTTTTCTCCTATTTTTTCAGTTGAAATATTTTGCTTCTCATATTTCTTAAAACCTTTTCTCTTTCTTGCCTGGTGTTCATTTTCTTCATTTATTCATCCTTGTTGTGGCCTCATGGGATACTACTCCAAAGGTATAATTATAGGCTTTTCTCTATTTGGACTTTTCTTCTTTCCCATTCATTGTTATTACATCCTTCAGGTTCCTTTTTTCCTCCTTGTTTTTTCTCTCATGTTGAAGTCTTTTCTCAAATTTGGTGAGTCCTGAGCTGTCCACTCATGTTTAATAATGAAATACTAAAAGTGTGTTGGATGATCTACAACTGGAGACAGGGTTTACTGCCTGGTTGGCTTCATTGCTGGGGGATTAAGTAACTTGCCAGCCAACTTCGTTGGACACTATATATTTGAAGTACTTCAGTTTCTCCACAAAGGAGTTATCCAGTCTTCTGCACATAGAGTTGTTCTGGGATCAGGTCTAGGAGAGGAGGCTGATATAGTCACCATTCATCATGAAAATTTTCTCTTAATTCCCTTGTTTTTAACTTGCTACCTCAAGTCCTGACTGTTGTCTAAAGTCCCTGGACACAAAGAATGAACTTCTGATCTCCTAGGAGGTGTTAGATTTAGATTTTAGATTTAGAATGAGGAAGGAGGAAGATTTCTCTCTCTCCAGGGACATTAACATGGCTCAGTATGTGGTTAGTAGATTCAGACATTTTCCTTTTCCTAAGCATAAAACATAAATATTGAGTATGATGCCACATTAATAAGTTACGATAATTAAGATAGAACTAACTTTTGGGAATATGCATTAGAATTCATTATTATATAAGCATGACGTTATGTAGAACGATTTAACTAGAGCTATGTGTCTGAAGAACTTCTTAAATTTATTTTTGTAATCAACATGAAAGAGAAATATAGCACTTTACATGATCATGGACACCACCTCTGCCATACCTACCACTAAAATTTTGAACAGTTTTACATTTTTCTGTGTTTTATTTATTTGGTTTTGAGTTACTTGGAGACAGAATGATTACAAACTTTGACTAAATAATATTCTGAATAGTTAAAACAAAAAGTGCTGCACAAACAAGTAGATCTGTCGGTTGTACTTTTGGGGGTAGAAAATGATTTTCTATATGTTAAATATATGCCACGTGGAAATAAATTAATGCTTTTTTGCTATATTGCCTATAATTACTTCTAGATTTTTCTATTAATAAGCTGCCTTCAGTTTCACAATAAAAATGCAAGAATTCCATTCCTAGTTCCTTGTGGGCATTGAAAAGCCTCCTTTAAGACACCACCACCTACATCTATGCTCTCCAAGAACTTGCTAATTGCATCTGAATTATGTTGCCAGTTGGAGTCTTTAAATAAGAATAAAAAATTTCTTTAGATATGTGCTTTTTTTCAACATGAAGAGGTATAATTCTAAGTCTTTTCACAATGTAAGGATAAGAATAACATAGCTTTCAAAATAAGTTAAACTTAACGAAATTAAAGCTATGAAAATTGCTTACCAGAAGATATACAACATGGTTTCAGTACAAGTATACACAAGATCCATCTTCATAAGGCAAAAATGTATTTGCCCAGTGTCTTCATTTGCTGGAGTTGGCATAACAAAGCACTGGCAACTAGGCAATTTAAGCAAAAGAGTTTTATGTTTTCACAATTCTGGAGGCTGGGTAGTCCAAGATCCAGGTGCTGGCCAGGTGGGTTTCTCCTGGGGCCTGTCTCTCTGGCTTCCAGATGGCCACCTGCTCTTTGCATCTTCACATTGTCTTTCCTCTGTATGTGTCTGTGCTCCACTTTCTCCTCTTAGGAGAACATTAGTTATGGCCTACCCTACTAATTTCCTTTTCACTTAATTCCATCTTTAATCTATGTCCAAATAAGAGTATATTCTGAGGTACCAGGGGTTAGGACTATAAACATATTAATTTCGTGGGGGACACAATGAAGTCCATAACACCAAGGTTACAAATGGAGCTATTCATCTTCACTCCATTTCATCCCTCAGCTCTTTTTCTCAAAATGCAAAAACAGGTATTAGGATCGAATCTGTCAGCCCAAACCATGGATTCACAAGCTATGTGTAGACATTGTCCAATTTAGATAAAAGCTGCATATTGAGGCTTCACTAGGCATGGAGCTGTGGCCTTGGTCAGTGTGCTTGACGGTGAATGGTGAAGGCGGTGGTTAGCAGCACTTCCACCATGTGCTAAGCTCAGCACCTTCCTGTAAGCCTCTGTTATCTGTGCAAATACTCACAGCAGTCCTCTGATGAATACTTCAGGGGTGCTAAGTAACTTCCCTAAATTAGCACTGCTATTAAATGGTGAAGCTTGGGTTTGAACCTCTGATTCCAAAGACCAGATTCTTTCCACATTTTATGCTGTTAGACTCCACTACTCTCTGTATTGGTAAACTTTCTCATCACACAAAGGAACTTTGTACTGATTTTGATGTTCATAAAAAGAAGGAGAAAGTTTAATCCATGAAAATATCCCATATTTATATTCATGGGGTATTTTGCAAGGCAGCGTTCAGGGATTGAACAATCTTTAAGGATGTCATGAACGTTAAGGCACTAAGTCATAACCTATAAGAAGTAATGAGAAACATATGCAAATGTTGACACATGGCTGTTCATAAAATGCGTGTGATAATTGATATTCATTAGACCTCACATGTAATCACATAGTCATTTTTATACTATTTTCTTTGATGCTTCTATTTTTTGCACTAGTGATCATATTTCTAATTTGCTAAATATTTTGGAATCATGATCTAAATGAATTGTGGAAGGATTTTTTTAGACTCAGAATATTAAATTTTCTTTCAAATTTTATGGAAAAACTATGGCATCTTTAGTAGAAAAGAGCTGAAGGATTTATTCACCCCCTGCTCAGGTGCTCCTAGGAATGCTACATGGGAGATGTAGAATTTGTTCTGATCAGTTTTGTATCTATGGGGAGAATGAAGTCTCCTACTGATTAGCTTGGTTTTATTAATAGCCTTAGTGTAGAGGAAATGCATGTGTCAGACCTGTACTTTCTTTTTATTTTTTTGCAGTCTGTGGCTGAGGCTGGATTTGAACCCGCCATCTCTAGCAGATGGGGCCAGCACCCTACTCCTTTGAGCCACAGGTGCCGCCCCAGACCTGTACTTTCATATGTAAACTTTCTTATGCATTTCACAACAGTCTATATCACTTAAAGTATCAACCTTTTTTTTTCTAGGAAGCTAAATTTCACTACATAACTTCACAAGAACGCTAGAAAATCTACTGGCATTCTCCATTATATATGTGGAAATGAACTTATTTTATAAAATTCTGGCAAAGAGTAATCTCCTTAGGATTTCTTTTACTTCTTTAGAAGTGCCCTTAGCCTGTGGAGGTCACAAGAATGCATGATTATCTTGGAATTTATTGACTTTTTGAAGTGAAATAATCGATCATGATCAAATAGGGACTTGGGATGCAGAAAAGATGAAACAGATAGATGATTTCCTCTGTCAGCAGCCACTCATGACCTCACAACATAAGAATTTCGTGTGATGGCAAGAAAGGAAAAGAAAGGAATATATTGGATGCAGAGGTTAAAATTTGTAACAGAGATTTAATCATTGCAATGTGAGAATAAAAATTAAACTACCAGAAGTAAAAAGACACTATTTCTTTTTTTTAATTTATTGTTGGGGATTCATTGAGGGTCCAAGAAACCAGGTTACACTGATTGTATTTGTTAGGTAAAGTCCCTCTTGTAATCATGTCTTGCCCCCAACAGGTGTGGCACACACCAAGACCCCACCCCCTCCCTCCTTCCCTCTCTCTGCTATTCCTTTCCCCCACCCTTCTCTCCCTCTTTCTCTCTCTGCTCTCCCCTTCCCCTACCCCCACCATGTCATTAATTGAAAGGACACTATTTCTTAAAGTTCTATCATGAAAAGCACATGGCAAACAATAAAAACCCATCAAAATTATCTACAGAAACCATAGTGGCAGGGTAATAGTTTAGGATGTATAGATGATGTATTACATTTGGGTATTTTATTAAAGATGTGGATGATATGAAGAGACAAGATAATTTTTTGCTGGCTATCGACTATAAATGTGATATCCCAGTAGCATTAGAATTAAATGCATGTAAGAATTATAAAAATGAATATGAATATGATCTTTATATAAACTTACAACACACTGTGGCAATTAGGTGATATAATGATGCTTTCATTATGTGATAAATTATAGGAATTCATCTGTATTTATTAAATTGTTATGTGATAGATCTTGATAATAAAGATTTGAACTGATACTTAGGGGTTAAATACAAAGCTTACTTATAAATATTACATTGGATTCATCTCATGGAATTTTATCCCCTAAAATAACCTCTGAAATAATAAAAGATAATCATATTTCTCAATAAGAGATTAATCGTATACAGATACAGACACACATACACATAAAACTGTACCTATAAATATGACATTTTTGAATAAAATGTTTCAACAGCTTTAAAAAAAAGGGATTCATTTCAGAAACATACAAACATGACAATACTTCATAGCCCATTTTACGCGGTAAAATAGGCAATGGTATCCATATTTTTATGAGCATGGATACTTCGCTAGTGACAGTCACAGGAACAAATAAAAGTTATGAGTAGATAATCCTATTCATAAAAAAATAGGTCAGAAAGCTAAATCTGTAAGTGCACATGACTGTGGTTGGTTACCACAGCAAATGCCACCTACCTCCTGGTTCTAGTTTAGACAATTACATAGTGAAGAGCGTCAAGGAGGAAAATGGGAGACAAGGTGAAGAGCAGATTTGTTTTTGAAAAATTTGTCCACAGTCAAGGCAATTCACTGAGGGAACCGACGTTACCCTGCCAAACTCTAGATGTATTTTAGAAGCCCAGATTATGTGATTAAGGGAATCTCTAGGAAAGCTTCCCATTCAAAGACAGCTTTCCTCAGTAGGCCTCAGAAACAGAAAATGGAGGCAAATAGAAGAACATAAAAATCAGTTAGAACTCTTATATGGAAATAAGCACTGTTAATACATTTTTTTTTCTTTAAAGATCTCTGAGCAGCTTATTTCTCACGCCTTTCTAAAATGGGGTCACACTAGGAGTATCATTTTTGTAAGGCTTGTCTTTCTTTTCTATTTATTTATTTATTTATTTATTTATTTATTCCCCTGCAGTTTTTGGCTGGGGCTGGGTTTGAACCTGCCACCTCTGGTATATGGGGCTGGCACCCTACTCCTTTGAGCCACAGGTTCCACCTGGCTTGTCTTTCTTTTTTAAACTTGCTCTTATAAACATTTTTCCATGTCATTAATAGGTTTATCAGCATCATTTTAAACTATTCAATACTCTATACCTTTAACTTTTTTTTTTTAAGAGTAAAAAAAGATAGAGTGGATAGAGTGCTGTGGCATCAGCCTAGTTCACAGCAACCTCAAATTCTTGGGCTCAAGAGTTCCTCCTGCCTCAGCCACCTGAGTAGCTGGGACTACCGGCACCCACCACAATGCCTGGCTAATTTTTTCTATATATATATATATATTTTTTTTTTTTTAGTATTGATGGTATCTTGCTTTAATAATTGAAGTGGATATCTTTACCACATGGCCCAGAAAGGCACTGTTTAGGCTTCTGTGTGCTCATCCTTGATCTGGAGGATTTAAACTAATTTCATGACTTCTGGGCCTTACCATCTCACATATCCCCTCTTCCATGATAGTCCTTGGGC
>CAUYQV010038667.1:0-15005 GCA_963574575.1 Galagoides demidoff | reverse complement strand
CACATTATAATAAAGATGTTTGTATCAGAATGTTTATTGCAGCCCAATTCATAATTGCCAGATCATGGAAGAAGCCCAAGTGTCCATCAATCCACGAATGGATCAATAAACTGTGGTATATGTACACCATGGAATACTATGCAGCCCTACCTACTTCTAACCAGCTGCCTCTCCTGGCTGCTTGCCTGGGTTTCATTGCCCCCACCCACCCAGGATTTAGACAGGATGCTCCGGTCCCAAGGACCCCTCCCCCATTCACTCTCTAATCCTACTGTAGCAGCCAGGCCTTCAGGTCTGGGGACATCATTCCAGTCCAGGGAGTGGAGCTCTCCTGCAAGGCAGCTTCACACAGACTTGAGCAAATGGCTCAGTATGCCCAGGAGTTATCAGTGAAGGGGAGAGTAAACCAGCTGATAATCTGAAACAGCTCCTCTACAGATATGGGGTGTAGGTGTGGAGAGAGGTGACTAGGGGAGATGGAGATTCCAGCTGGGGCCCCCACCACTTATACAAGAAGAACCAAGTTCAAAGGGGAGGGTGTGTTTAGAAAGCTGGAGAAGAAGTCACCACTCAAAAGGAAAGGGGGAGGCTTAAGGAATAGTGAGTAAGGGTAGAGGGTTACAGGAAAAAGAAATAAAGGACAGTCAGTGAATATGAAAATGAATAATAAATGGATTATTCAGTGATTGCTAAAAAGGAGAAGGAAGATGTGTTCACATGGGGAATTATTATGAAAGGCACAGGTACCAAAATGGGATTTTGGAGTGAGGGAAAGAGATGGGGCACAACTCTTCGCACAGCATGGGCAAGTAGGAATGTACAGGCAAGGAGGAAGGTGGGCCTAGTGATGGGAAGTGACTCAAGGAAACATCAGAGGTGGAGGTGGCTTCTGGCTGAACTTCACCTACAGGATTCTTGCTAGTAGGAAGCCAGGGTGTCAGACATCAGTTGGGGGATGTCAGATATCAAAGGATGTGAGTGGGTTCTGATAAAACTGACTTAGCAGGATTTTTGATAAAATGGAATAACACAAAAGTAAACGTGGAAGTCCCGAAGTCAGGCGTAGTTGAAAAAGACCTCAGAGAGCCTGAGTTTGCTCCAGGAGAGAACCTTTGTCCAGGGAGAAAGAAGGTTGTGAAAGAAGGAAGGTCCACGTGAAGACAGAAATCACCCCAGTTAGGCTCAGCACCCGCAGCACAGTGGTTATGGCGCCGGCCACCTGCACCGAGGGTGGCAGGTTCGACCCGACCCTGGGCCAGCTAAGCAACAATGACAACTGCAACAAAAAAAAAGCTGGATGTGGCAGGCACTTGTGGTCCCAGGTATTTGGGAGCCTGAAGCAAAAGACTTACTTAATCCCAAGAGTTTGAGGTTGCTGTGAGCTGTGACACCACAGCACTCTACCGAGAGCAACACAGTGAAATTCTGTCTCAAAAAAAAAAAAAAAGAGGAGGCAGGAGAATTGCTTGAGCCCAGGAGTTGGAGGTTGCTGTGAGTTGTGATGTTACAGCACTCTACCCACGGCAACTGCTTGAGGCTCTGTCTCAAAAAAAAAAGAAAAGAAAAGACCCCAGTTAGATAATTAAGCAACTTGGAAAAACACCCTAAAGGGCAAGTAATTTCTTTTTTAGAGACAGAGTCTCACTTTATTGCCCTTGGTAGAGTGCTTTGGCATCACAGCTCACAGCAACCTCCAACCCATGGGCTTAGATGATTCTCTTGCCTCCACTTCCCAAGTAGCTGGGACTACAGGTGCTCACCACAACACCCAGCTATTTTTTGTTGCAGTTTGGCCAGGGCTGGGTTCAAATCTGCGACCCTTGTTATATAGGGTCTGTGCCCTACCCACTGAGCCACAGGTGCTGCCCCAAGGGCAAGTAAATTAACTCACCAGTCTTTATATCCCTAAGGACCTGACTCACAAGAATGCCATGTATGGGTGTGGACCTTTTATGGCAGCTCACCAGGACAGGAAGGGTGATTACAGCTGGCCCTGCCTGGCGTACTGGCTTTGCTTGGGGGCAGAAGAGGCTTGATAAGCCAACTCAGAGATCCCAACCACCTGGCAGGACCTCACCCAGGACAGGCACAGTACCAGCCACTTAAATGTTGGCACAGGGGAAGCTACAGTCAGTGAGCACCTCTCAGCCTCTTGTTTCCTGCTGACAGTTGCAGTGAATTACACAGTGTTGATGGTATGAGACTTATGCGTCAGTGCTCACTTGTACTCAGGACTCTGTGTGACCCTTCCACATACCCAGTCATTCCTTCCACAGGTATGTGCTGGATGCCTAGTGAGCACTGGGTGCTGCCCCAGGAGCTGGGGACTCAGTCGGTAGACAGTCCCTCCCTTTGCAGAGCTCACATCTAATAAGGGAAGGAGCCCCCTGTGTAGCCTCCAGTGGAGTCAGTAGGGTAGGGAGTGCATCCAACCTGGCCAGGCTCTTCTCTTTCAGACTCACAACCCTTGTTCACGTGGATGCTGTCAGCTCTATTTCCAGCACAGACACATACCCACAGAGTGGGGCTTGTTTTAAGCCCAAGGTGTGTTGTCTACAAACCCAGGTCTGCTCACTTCCCCACATGGTTTTTCTGATCCTGCAGCCTCCTTTCTAGGTCAACTCAGAATGCCAGGACCACAGGCTGAACTACTTCCAGGTCTACAAGGACATCACTCTGTACAAGGCCAAAATGTGGAGCCTGGGAGAGGATGACCTCCACGAGTAGCCTCCCAGCAGTCTTGTCTGTCCCCTTACTTGATGCCCAATGTATCCACTGCACAGACAAACATTACTTTAAAATAAAAATCTAACTTGTCCTATCTGGAGTCTCACTTTTCTCCATTCTGTCCAAGTCCACTGGTTCAAATCATTATGTTTTAACCCAATGTGAGAATTCGAGGGTATGTCAGCAGCCTAATGCATGTACATCTTGGTCTTTCCAAACACAAACAAGGATGATAAAGCAGCCAGGTGTGATGGCTCACTCCTGTAATCCTAACACCCTATGCATCCAATTCTGGATTGGCATCTGGAGTGTTGCTCTCTAGAACACCCTAATGACCCCTTTAATATGATTTGAGGTGGCTTGGTGCCCGTAGCTCAGTGAGTATTGTGCCGGCCACATATACCCAGGCTGGCAGGTTCGAGCCAGGCCCAGGCCTGCTAAACAACTGCAACAACAAAAAATAGCCTGGCGTTGTGGTGGATGCCTGTAGTTCCAGCTACTTGGGAGGCTGAGGGTAGAGAATTGCTTAAGCCCAAGAGTTTGAGGTTGCTGTGAGCTGCACTCTACCATGGGTGACAAAGTGAGACTCTGTCTCAAAAAAAAAAAAAAAAAAAAAAAAAAAAAAAAAGTACTACTTGAGGGAACTTTAATGACAGAGCCCAGGAAATTGGTTTCTTGATCCTGCTACCACCCCCTGCTCCTGACCCTCCTCCCGCTGAGATAGCACCTGCCTGGGAACCACAGCACCCTCAGACTCTGCTCAACCCATAAAGCCAGTGCCCACATCTGCACTGCCACCTCAGTGCAGGGTGAGCACATGGCAAAGTGGGGCTGTGTCAGCAGGAACCTGATCTCTGCACCCAAAGGGGCTGCACTGCCCTGAGCACAGGGGAGAAGGCTTGAGGGAGGCCATGGGCTCTGCTCCTTATTTGAATCACCACGCATTCTCCCCATTTGCTAATATTGCACAGATTGTCAAGTAGAGGTCACAGTAAATATTTTTGTATTCTGAAACATGACCTGTATGACCACAATTTTGTTAATTAAAATTAGTTTTACCAAACTAAATTCGTGTTTAGTTCTACAAACTCAGTATCATATGAAACTAGACATGTCTTTTTTATTTACCAAAGATGCTACTAGAAAGAAGAAAATGTGAACATGAATTATTTTCTCTGCTTAACAACACTACATAGTTCTCAGTTATTTCTACTTTACTGCTAAGGAAAGTATGGTGTCTAACCAGGAATGGCGAGAGGGAAGCCAGGTGAACTAACTTAACTCCTATCAACACAGAATAAAGGCCTGTCCACTCCCGCCCCACCAACACTTGGTATCCAGCCAGTATTTTAGTACCTCTCAAATGAGGACAGATAGGCTCATTAAGGAGAGCCACTCAGCAAAATAATCCTGAGTGAGCAAATATGAGAGGATTATTGGGTTATATTAAGTTATTATCTATATGGCAGGCAACGTTCTAAACATTTTCTATATAATTAACTCAATACTAGAGGACACCAGTGGGGAAGATACTATGTCTACTATGTTGGTACTTATCCACTGAGATGACAAAGCACAGAAAATTTAACTTCAGTGTCAAACAGCAAGTAAATAACAGAGCCAGGCCCAAACAACCATGCTTTTCACTTTTATGATACACTACAGCTCATCATGAAAAAGAGAAATCAAAATGCATGCACCAACAAACCAGAATAACGGCAACAGAAGAAAAATTACAAAAAATTACTAAAACAATGATTCACATCCTAGCTCAGTGCCCATAGCATAAGGGTTATGGAGTCGGCCACATATACCGAGGGTGGCAGGTTCAAACCCATCCTGGGCCAGGTAAGCAACAATGACAACTGCAACAGAAAAATAGCAATGCATTGTGGCAGGTGCCTATAGTCCCAGCTACTTGGGAGGCTGAGGCAAGAGAATCACTTAAGCCCAAGAGTTTGAGGTTGCTATGAGCTGTGACGCCATAGCACTCTACCGAGGGCAACATAATGAGACTCTGTCTCAAAATAAATAAATAAATAAAATAATTCATATCCTGAGCAATGTGATAAGATACTGCCCCTACAGAATAAAATGTCAAAAGAACCAATTATACAATCAAGAAATCTTGGGGTTTAAAATGAAATGAAAACTAGATTAAATAATGAGAAAAAAAGAATAAAAGAAACCTTTTCCCCAAGTAAAAATAAAATACAAACTTGGAAGTTATCAGTAGAAGAGGTTAAAAGAAATTGCAAAATCAGAACACAGAAAACAGAGGGAAGCATACCAAATAAAATTTCCAAGAATGAAGAACTTGAGTTTTTCCAAATACTACAATCAATCATAAAGCAGGGCCACATCAAAGCATGTCACCATAGCACATCAGACTGGCAGGAAGAAAAAAAGCTTCCAAAGAAGACAGTGCAAATGATACCAAATTAGGATGGGCATGGTGGCTCACACCTGTACTCCTGGCACTCTGGGAGGTTGAGGCGGGTGATCTGCCTGAGCTCCCAGGTTCAAGACTAGGCTGAGCCAGAGTGAGACTCCATCTTTAAAAATAGTTGGGCTTTGTGGCAGGCACCATGGTGCCAGCTACTTGGGAGGCTGAGGCAAGAGAATCACTTGAGCCCAAGAGTTTGAGGTTGCTGTGAGCTGTGACACCATGGCACTCTACCAAGGGTGACAAAGTGAGACTCTGTCTCAAAAAAAAAAAAAAAAAGGACACCAAATTTCTCAGTAGAACACAGGAAGCTGGAAGGGACAACATAAGTACCTGCCACAACCTAAGAGGAAAGCCACACCAGCCCTAATAAAGCCAATTTCAGAAATGCAGGGAAACAAAACATTGACCTCTCATTTTCCTTTCTAATAGGAAGAAATTAAAAAATGGAACATAGACCAGGTGCAGTGGCTCACACTGTAATCCTAGCACTCTGGGAGGCCAAGGCGAGTGGAATGCTGTAGCTCATGAGTTCAAGACCAGCCTGAGCAAAAGCGAGACCTTGTCTCTACTAAAAACAGAAAACTGAGGCAAGAGGAAACTTGAGTCCCCAAATTGGAGGTTGCTGTGAGCTATGATGCCACAGGCCCTCTACCCAGGACAACAGCTTGAGACTCTTGTCTCAAAAAAAATAAATAAATAAACATAACAAAAGAAGCATAAAGCAAAAAAATAAAATAGGATTCCTATCTCTCACCAATTACAAAAATTAATTCAAGATGGATAAGTGACTTAAATGTATATATATATATATATATATATATTTTTAGAGACAGAGTCTCACTTTGTCACCCTTGGTAGAGTGCTGTGGTGTCACAGCTCACAGCAACCTCCAACTCCTGGATTTAGGCAATTCTCTTGTCCCAGCCTCCCAATTAGCTGGGACTATAGGCTCCCACCACACACCCAGTTATTTTTTGTTGCAGTTTGGCCGGGGCAGGGTTTGAACCCACCACCCTTGGTAAATGGGGCCGGCGTCCTACCCACTGAGCAACAGGCGTCACCCAGGAACAGAAGATTTTCAAAATAAGGTAGACAAGTAGCCAATGAACATATGAAAAAATGTTCCACATCACTAACCATTAAGGAAATGAAAATTAAAACCACAGTGAGATATTATCTTACCCCTCTTAGACTGGCTTTTATTAAAAAGCCCCAAAACAATAGATACTGTCATCTATGCACAGAGAAAAGAATGCTTATACACTGTTGGTAGGATTGCAAATTGGTACAACCTCTATGGAAAACAATATGGAGACTCCTCAAGGAAAGAAATATGGACTGACCAATCAGCTTAGCAATCCTCCTACTGGGTATCAACCCAAAGAAAAAGAAGTCATTTTATCAAAAAGACATCTGCACTCCAAATGTTTATTGTAGCATGATTCACAGTCACAGAAATGTGGAAACAATCTTAAGTGTCTGTCAAATCATGACTGGGATAACAAAATGTGATATATATACATATGGAGTACTACTCAGCCATACAAACAAATGAGTTAATGCCTTTTGCAACAATTTGGATGGAATTGGAGACCATATCCTCCTGAGTGAAATATCTCAGGAATGGAACAAAAAATATCATGTATACACTCTAATAATTTGGAACTAGTCAACGGGTACACATGGGCACAAAGAGTCATCGGAAATCAAGAATAGGGAGGGGGAGAAAGGAAGGGTAAAAACCTATCAAGTACAATGAACACTATGCAGGTGATGGGCACAGTAATAGGCTTGACTTAAGCATTAAAAAAGTCATGTAACAAAAACATTTTTTCCTGGAGATGGAAAATGTTCTTCTTAGCAAAGTATCACAAGAATGGAAGAAAAAGTATACAATGTACACACCCCTATTATGAAACTAATTTATACCTTTTATATGAAAGCTATAACCTAATAACAGCCTAAGAATATGGGGAGGGGGGAGGGAGAGGGGAGGAGGAAATGGGTGGAGGGAGGAGGATTGGAGGGATCACTTCTGAAGTTTATCTTACAAGGGTACAAGTGAATCTTTCTAAGAGTAGAATGTGAACGTTTTAAAATAATAACTAAGAAAATGACACGAAGGCTATGTTAACCAGTTTGATGGAAGTGTTTCGAATTGTGTGTGAAAACCCCACACTGTACCCCAGAAGTGCGTTAATGTACATAGTTACCATTCAATTAAAAAAAATAATAATATTTTGCATGAAGAAAAGGAGGCATGAGCAAAGACATGAAAATGTGGGATCCAGGAAATAACGGAGCCAATCTAGGTGTAGAGAAGAGACAAAGTGACAGTGTGAGACAGACCTCAGTTGCAGCTGAAAAATTATTAAGGTGGATAAAATGACAAGGCATCTGAAATCAACTAAAGACGTAGAAGGAAAATTTGGCAAGCAGAAAAAATGTAAGGTAATGATTAAAGAGTTATTGGTAGAGCAGCGGCCTCCAACAAGGGATAGCCACAGAACCAGGTAGATCTGGTTCACCAACTCAAGACAGGGTCCAGATTCCTAGCTGCTAAACTGGTCTCATCACTAAATGGTCACCTTGCCCAAGAGAGGAAAGCAACTCAAATTCTGGGCCCATGACACCTGCTCCGGTGGAGTCACCATAGCAGATTATGCCAACTTGGTCTGGTAATCACGAGGTCTAGACGAGTCAAGAAAGCCATCGCATGGCTTGGCGCCTGTGGCTCAAGCAGCTAAGGCACCAGCCACATACACCTGAGCTAGCAGGTTCAAATCCAGCCCAGGCCCGCCAAACAACAATGACGGCTGCAACCAAAAAATAGTTGGGTATTGTTGTGGGTGCCTGTAGTCCCAGCTACTTGTGAGGCAGAGGCAGGAGAATCGCTGAGCCCAGGAGTTGGAGGTTGCTGTGAGCTGTGATGCCACAGCACTCTACCCAGGGTGATAGCTTGAGGCTTTGTCTCAAAAAAAAAAAGAAAAAGTCATCACCAACTGTTCAGCAGGAAGTAAAATCACTTTGTGGCTTGAAAGCTTCCCAGGTTCCTGCAGAGGAAGCTCTTTCTGGGGCTGGTGAGCCCTGTGACATCATTGACAGCAGTAATGAGATGCTCAGGCGGAAAGCACCCATGAGAGAACGGTCTCCAGAAAAAAGGCACAAAAAAAGACCTGGATGGAGCTGGAGGAGAAGAGTATCCCATGGATATTTGGCTATTGCTGGCCTCCTATATCCGTCCTGAGGACGTTGTGAATTTTTCCCTGATTTGTAAGAATGTTTGGACTGTCACTTGCACTGACGCCTTTTGGCCAAGTTGCACTAAAGGCACTACACACTGGGTGCTTCTCTACCTTTGTGCCTGCGACCAGAGTGAATGGAGAAGCTGTGCTGTCTCCAGGTACGTGTGATCTGATCATTGTATCATATGTGTGAGCCATTTGCTGCTTGAATCTCCAAGAATCCAGCCTTTCCAGAAAGCACTTCTGGTACAGAAAGACTGTTGGGAACAGACAGGAACTAATGTGGGAATTCAACTTCAAGTTTAAACAAAAGTCCCCTAGGTTATGGCTCGGCGCCTGTGGCTCAATCGGCTAAGGCGCCAGCCACGTACACCCAAGGTGGCACGTTCGAATCCCCAGCCCGGGCCCGCCAAACAACAATGATGGCTGCAACCAAAAAATGGCCGGGCATTGTGGCGGGCGCCTGTGGTCCCAGCCGCTTGGGAGGCGGAGGCAGGAGACTCGCTTGAGCCCAGGAGTTGGAGGTTACTATGAGCTGTGATGCCATGGCACTCTACCCAGGGGGATAGCTTGAGGCTCCATCTCAAAAAAAAAAAAAAAAAAAAGTCCCCTAGGTTAAAGAGCAAGTGTATGGGAGGATTGCAACCTCCCATTCAGTATGAAGATGTTCATACCAACCCAGATCAGGACTTCTGCCTACTGCAGTCACCGTCCTCAATTTCATCTTTATTCCAATTGTCATGGAAATGATATTTACTCTGTTTACTATCATGTGAGCACGGGCATGAGGCATCATCAAGTGAGACTAGTACTCCAAGATTCTCCTGTTCGTGGTGTTCAGTAACTGCACAGTGAACAGGGTATACAAGTCATCTTGGAGCCAGTGCACAGTGTTTGACGTTTGACTCTTTGGTAGCATCCTCAGTATCCATTCTCCCTGAGAGCATAGTTAGTGCTTCCCATTCCTTGGGGGCAGCCCTGAGTCTAGTCCATTAAATCAGATACGAGTTTGAAAGGAGTAGCTGGATTGTAATGCACATGCTCTTCAGGTTCCTGGGGCTCCTGTTAGGGAAGGGAGAAGTGTTGAGTCAAGAGGAAAAACAACTCTGATTTATAAAGGTATTTTAATGTAAAAATTTGCATTTGCAAAAAGGTAATGATTAATTCAAGGAAAACCCAAAAGCTGTAACCCAAAGGAAATCTTATCACAATTCATCTAACTTTACAAAGATTGATGGTGATATAAATATTTGGAAGATAGGGAAGGGGAAAGGAAGGAGGTATAATTTATAACCTCATTTATCATAGAAGGAAGGCAACTTTGACTCAATGCTTGCTGTCGTCAGAAACCCCAGACGCTCTCTTGGTTTCACATATTTAGATCCTGTAGTCTAATGTGTTCCATCCCCAGGGGTCCTGTTGTCCAATAGAAGTTCTTTTAGGTCAGTCTAGCAAAGCAAGATGGTAGACTAGAGACATGTCCTTTGCAGCCACTCATGGTGAAACCAGGAAGGGAGGACACCAGCCACCTCTGGCTGGGGGCCAGCCCACAGACATTGTTTCATGGGCACAGGGAGGCAGCAGGAGACTCCAGGAGCCAACGAAGAGTTCAGGAGCAGTAGAGAAGGCAGAAGGCAAGTGCTTGCATGACGGCAGAGGCCAATGGTTGGGCGGCAGATTTCAGACAAAGAATGCCTGCCCTGCAGACTTTTTACTTGGACTTTGGCACTTGCTGGAGTTACCTTGGGAGAGCTTGGGGGAGTGAGTGATCTTGAACAGTGCCCATGGGCTAGGATTAAGCCATCAGGCAGAGTGGAGCTCTCAGTCATTCAGCTGCTGGCCAGGCAGAGCCAATGTGGGAAGAATAGCCCACAGGGTCCTCGTGTGAGACTGGTTCTGGCATACCTGTGTAGCTGGGCAATCCCCCTGGGGAGACTTGAGCAAAAGATACTACGTGGCCAAGGGACACTGTTTGGAGAGGTTCAGGCACTGATGAGAACTTTAAGGTCCCAACCCTGCGGGGATCAAGGGCAAAGAAATCAGGAATACCGGGCCAGGCTCAGCGCCTGTGGCTCAATCGGCTAAGGCGCCAGTCACATACACCTAAAGTGGCGGGTTCGAATCCCCAGCCCGGGCCCGCCAAACAACAATGATGGCTGCAACCAAAAAATGGCTGGCGTTGTGGAGGGCGCCTGTGGTCCCAGCTACTTAGGAGGCTGAGGCAGGAGACTCACTTGAGCCCAGGAGTTGGAGGTTGCTATGAGCTGTGATGCCATGGCACTCTACCCAGGGGGATAGCTTGAGGCTCCATCTCAAAAAAAAAAAAAAGGAATACGGGGCCAGGTCTCCTTGGCATCTAGATAATGGCTTCAAGCCCTGATCTTATACAGCCCTATCAATGGCACAATTATCATCTCCTGTTGGTAATTACATCCCTTGTTGTCCAGGCAACATATTGACATATTTTTTTTCCTTTTTTATTTTTCAATTTTCCCCTAGATTTTTCTTTCTTTTTTTTTTTTGTATTTATAATTTTTCATTGTTTCTTCCTTCAATAGTAAAGGCTCCATTTTTGCTACAGTTTTTCTGCTCGTTTTATTCTTTCTTTTCCATTTTTCCCTTAAAATTGCCTTTTTGTTTGTTTGCTTTATTGTGTTGTATTTTTATTTTTCCATTGTTACTTTGTTCAATAATAAGGGCTCCTTTTTTGCTACCCCTTTTATTCTTTCTTTCCTTTCCATTTCTCTCCTCTCTCTCTCCTGGTAAAGACTTTCCTACTTTTCTTATCTTTCCCACATAAATAATACATATCCCCCCTTTCTTACATCTTACATAATTTTTATTTTCAATTTTCTTTTTATTTTATTTTGTTCTTTTTTTCTCATCTATTTTATTCTTTGTCAATCTGTATTCCATTTATTTATGGGACAAAGCCTCACCCCCTGGGCTGGGGTGACACCGCATTGGCCAGGCACAAGAAAATCCTGATCCCAAAGTCTGGGGTCCTTTTAGCTTTGTGAAAGGCTACTATTAGTAGCCTTTGTGAAAGGCCACTATTAGTAGCTATGTGAAAGGCCACTATTAGTAGGTCTCCACTGTGATATACTGCTTGGGGTTTTTGTTGTTGTTGTTGTTTATACGGTTGGTTTGGTTTTTTTGTTTTTGTTTTTGTTTTTGTCTTCTCTATTTAGTGAAGGTGAAGTCTTGCTTTTGCTCCAGCTGACAAGAATTTCCTTACATCAAAGGACCCACCTAGCCCAGCCCCCTAGAGACCAGAAATTATGGGAAACATACCCTGCTGAACATCACTGTTACTCCTGCCTCTCTCTTTCTGTTCTTCTCTTCTTTTTGTAAATCTTTACGTTTACCCTCCCCTTTTCTTTTTCTTTTTCTTTTCTAGGAATATACCTCACAAAAGAGCTGAAGGACCTCTACAGAGAGAAATATGAAACCCTAAGAAAATAAATAGCAGAAGACATCAACAAATGGAAGATTTTGGCTGGGAAGAATCAACATTGTTAAAATATCTATACTACCCAAAGCAATCTACAGATTCAATGCAAGTGTCGGCAGCGCCCATACCTCAGTGGGTAGGACACTGATGGGTTCAAACTTGGCCCGGGCCAGCTAAAATGACAATGGCAACTGCAACAAAAAAGTAGCCAAGCATTGTGGTGGGTGCCTGTAGTCCCAGCTACTTGGGAGGCTAAGGCAAGAGAATGGCTTAAGCCCAAGAATTTGAGGTTACTGTGAGCTGTGATACCACCGCACTCTACCCAGGGCAACAGCTTGAGACTCTTGACTCAAAAAAAAAAAAAAAGAGGAAGTGTCCAAGCATTTTTGGACTTTTTTGTTGTTGTTGTTGCAGTTTTTGGCTGGAGCTGGGTTTAAACCCGCCACCTCTAGCATATGGGGTCGCAGGCACCAACCGAGACATTTTTAAGACAGAGTCTCACTATGCCCTCAGTACAGTGCCACAGTGCCACAGCGTCACAGCTCACAGCAACCTCAAACTCTTGGGCTTAAGAGATTCTCTTGCCTCAGCTTTCCAAGTAGCTGGGACTATAGGCACCCACCACAACACCCAGAGTTGTCAATGTTGTTTAGCAAGCCCAGGCTGGGCTCAAACCCACCAGCCTCAGTGTATGTGGCTGGCACCTAACTCCCTGAGCTACCAGCAATTTTTTAAGCTACCACAACTATTATGTGCAAGTACTTAGATAAATTCTGGGAGACCATTTATGTAAAACAGACATGGTCCTGTGGAACTTATAGACAAGAAAAAGGAGAGAGACTTTAGTTAAAGGAACACAAAAATAAATACAAAATTATAACTGCAATAAGTTCTGTGAAGGGAATGTACACAATGTAATGAGAGAGAATAAGATGTAGACATGAGGTGTACCGAAAGAAATGACGCTTTGGTAGAAATATGAAGGATGACTAAGAGCATTGTAGGCAAAGAGAAAATCATGTGCCTCCCATGGCAAAAAAGAACATAGCAGGTTGGAGGGTCTAAATAAAAGGAGGCTGTTGTATCTGGAATACATCTGTGAAATGAAGGCTAGAAAGGGAGGCAGCAACTCACCACAACTTGGGCTCTGGGTCTGTGTGGTTATTCCATGTGAACTTGGGGCAGATATCCTTGGCCATCTAACTCCTCTTTGTGTGCTTCACCCACATGTGAAGCTGCAGGAGCAACAGTCCCTGGTGTCACCAAACACCAAGGGATTTCCCAGCCATGCTTGGCTATGAGTACTCTTTCATCAAATAACTCCTAGGACCAATCCTATCCAAAGGAGTCACTTTACCTTTCTAAGGCTCCTTGTAACTTTCTACCTATTCTATACAGCCTCTCAGCTGACCCAGCCCTCCTTCTTTGCTTGGTCCCCAGTAATGCCTCTGTATCCTCTTGAACTTCCATTCTGAGACCCACGAACTCCCTTGAATAATACCTCCTCAAGCCTTTCTTACGCTGAATCTCTACTTCTGCCTAAACTGAAGTCTGTAGAAGAGGCTGGGAAGAGGGCAGGGCAGGAAGAACCAAGAATCTGACTGCCCACCTAGGCAACAATTGTACTGTCAAAAGTCTTTCTAATGTAACTACTTTGGAACTCCAGAGTCTATTGAAGGCTTGTGACTTCCAGGAGAAAACTTGGTGGTTAATTTCAGTAAATTTTACCTCTTAACACTGGAGCAGCTACCCATCTCACACCCCCAGGGAGACTGCTATGCTGTGTTCCTAAACTAAAATGCACACAGCTTGTGGGAGTTAGGACAGGAAAAAAGGACTCTCTTCTCCAGATAGCAGGGATCTGTTCTCTGACTGCTGATTACTGCTATTACTGCTTCTGGATCACAGACGTGCACAGTCAGATAACCATTGTTGTTTCACCTCCCTCCAGGATTGCAAGCCCCTCCCTCATAGCTGAAGTGGATTCCAGGGGATTTAAAGGGCCAGAATCCTTTTCTTCTCCCCTTCATTTATTTCTTTTTCTCCTTTTTGGAGATAGACATTGAAGGCTAGGACATTCAGAAACAACTGCATATACAGGGGAAATTATAAAATGACTGTGCATGCCTAAGGAAAATAACAGATTCAGAAAAGACCTGAGAAGATCTTAAATTTATATCTCAGGTTGATCCTTGGCACAGAGACTGCCTAAAACAATTTTTAAAAAACAAAACAAGGGTGGTGCCTGTGGCTCAGTGGGTAGGGTGCTGGCCCCATCCATATACAGAAGGTGACAGGTTCGAACCCAGCCCCGGCCAGCTAAAACAGCAGTGGCACCCATCAAAGTAAGACTCTGCCTCTAAAAAAATAAATAAAAAGATAAAATGTATATACTTTTGCAGCTGGGCGAGGTGCCTCACATCTATAATCCTAGCATTCTGTAAGGCCAGGGCAGGTGGATTGCCTGAGATCAGGAGCTTGAGACCAGCCTGAACTAGAGCAAGACCCCATCTCTAAAAATAGCCCAGCATTGGCAGCACCCATAGTTCAGTGGGAGGGCACCAGGCACATACATCAAGGCTGGCAGGTTTGAACCCAGCCCAGGCCAGATAAAACAACAATGACAACTTCAACAACAACAACAACAAAAAAAAAATAGCCAAGCATTGTGGCAGGCACCTGTAGTTCTATCTACTTGGAAGGCTGAAGCAAGAGAATCACTTAAGCCCAAGAGTTTGAGGTTGCTGTGAGCTGTGACTCCATAGCACTCTACGCAGGGTGACAGCTTGAGACTCTGTCTCAAAAAAAAAAAAAAATAGCCTGGCATTGTGGCAGGCACCTGTAGTCCCAGCTACTTGGGAGGCTGAGGCAAGAGACTCACTTGAGCTCATGAGTTTGAGGTTTCTGTGAGCTACAATGGCACAGCACTACCCAGGGCAACAGAGCAAGACTCTGTTTCAAAAATAAAAATAAAATAAAGTGCATATATTTTTGCTCCTTAAATTCTTACAATCATCAGGCTGTGTGCAGGGTCCACCCACCAGTTATGTAGCTGTGAGGGGTTTAGCTGGGTTGGAGCCAGGCTCTGCTGCTGGGCCCAGGTCTCAGTCTGAGGCAGACATGGGGATTT
>CAUYQV010038666.1:0-27413 GCA_963574575.1 Galagoides demidoff | reverse complement strand
GGTCCCAGCTACTTGGGAGGCTGAGGCAGGAGACTCGCTTGAGCCCAGGAGTTGGAGGTTGCTATGAGCTGTGATGCCATGGCACTCTACCCAGGGGGATAGCTTGAGGCTCTGTCTCAAAAAAAAAAAAAAAAAAAGAATGAAGGGGTACATAGGTGTGCAACGGGTCTGAACATAACCACAGCAAGGAGATACTCGGAACTTCCAGGGTCAGTATTCTTATTTAAAAATGAATGAGGTTATTGGGATTACATATCACTATGGAAATAATAGTTGTGAATTTAATCAAGTCTCTGTATAATAATACAAGTAAATTTTTTTAAACTCAAAGGAATTTTTTTCCAATTAATCTTTAAAATTAAAATGAAGAAATGTAGTCATTAATTATAAAGACATGGGCCAGGACTAGAAGCTCACACCTGGAGTCCCAGCTACTTGGGAGGCTGAGGCAGGAGCCCAGGAGTTTGAGGTTATAGTAAGCTATGATTGCACCATTCCAAGTGAGATCCTGTCTCTAGGAACCAAACCAAAACAAAACAAAACAATAAAAACATGAGAAGAACTAACATTTCAAAATCTAAAAAAAAATTCTTAATTTTATTTGATATATTGGAATATACACATTCTAATTAATTTCTGTCTACAAGAAGTGAATTAGTTTTAAATGCTGACCTAGATATAATAAAAAGGCCAGCTTTTTATCAAAGCTGTATAACTGGAGAATGGTAGACTGAATCTAAACACCTGGGTTCTTGTACACCCACATCCCCAATCAGGATGTGTTTGTCATCATTACTGAGTAAAGGATGGATGTGCACAGTGCCGAGGCCCAATTCTGACATGTACTTAATATCACAATTCCCATTAAACCAGAGCACTGAACATAAGACACTCTGATCCAGGGAAACTTGCTTGTAGATTGGAAAGATAATTACAACAAAGAACTATATACGCGAGTATAGAGAGAGATGAGTTATCCATAAACAAAGGCAGAATAAATAGAATAAATAGGTTTGCCATTGGCATGTTACTAATACTGAAGTTTATTTTTTTGCCTTTATTTTATTTATATAAATTCAAGGAGTACATCTGTGCAATTTTGTCATATGCACAGATTGTGTAATGGTAAAGTCGGGCTTTTATGGTATCCATCACCCGAATAACAGGTACCATATCCTGTTAAGTAATTTCTCATCTTCTGCCCCCTTCCCACCTCCTTACCTTTCCAAATCTCCATTGTCTATTGTTCCACTGTATATGCCCATGTCTACACACATTTTAGCACCCATTTACTCATAACTGGGCACTAAAATATATGTGCACATGTGATATTTATCTCTGTGATATTTGTCTATGCCCAGCTTGTTTCACTTAAGATAACGGCCTCCAGTTCATCCCTGTTGCCTTATGAGATATGATTTCACTCCTTTTTGTGGCTGAGTAGTATCCCACTTTCTTTATTCAAGTATTTACTGATGGGCGCTTACCTTGATTCCATATCTTTGCTACTGAGTGCAGGTATCTTTCTGACATACTTATTTTCTTCTGCAAAGATACCCAGTAGGGGGGTTGTGGGATTAAATGGTAGGTCTGCTCTTAGTTTTTTGAGAAATGCTCCATACTGTTTTCCATAGAGGTCACTCTAATTTACATTCTCACCAGCAGTGTGTAAGCATTCCCTCTCTGCATCCTCACCAACAAAGAATAAACTGTATTTTTCCTATGACCATTGTGCTTATGTCATAAAAATGTATACATTACAATCTACGAACCACTGCATCACACCCTCCAACACATGGACACGCACATATACGCACACTTGCACACACACATCCTCTATTCTCATATAACCATAGGTCCATGGCAGACTTCTACGACCATTTTATTCTTAATCTTTAGTGGACACTGTGTAAGGTATGTCCAGACATATCTGGCATTTATTTGATGAGTAAATTCAGCTGCTGCTCCATGTTAGCAATTCATCAAACTGCCCATTTCCAAAGTGAACTAGGTTCCCATGCAGTTGAGTGGGTCTCACCTTCAACCATCACTTGTACCAATTCCTAGATTCCTTACATTTCTAGGCTTTTTGAAATAGAATGTTATTCTTGAAAGAATCAACATGAGATTAAATCCAACTCATGAACATTATTCAACACATAAACATTTACAAAAGAAGACTATTCTCATGCTGCTGCAGTGACATGTTTCTTTTAGAACATTCTTAAAAGTAATATTAAGAACTACAACTGGTATGTTGTATTCACAAAAGAAAAATATTCCACTACATCTGTATATAAAATCCTGTCCATGTGTGGGAACCAAGAAATAAGACAGGAAGGGAAGGAGGAGCTACCCAGTGGTGGTCAAAGTAGATGCACCAAGGATGCTGTGAAGGGTCCACAAGGCCAACAAAGCTATTTGATAATAGCGCCAAGACACTGTTCACCTTTGTAAACAGCATTATCCCACAAGAGTGTAAGGATATTTCTTAAAGCCTGCATGAAGTGTGGCATCACAACCAGTCAACTGATTGAGTACTAAAACAGATATGACAATCAAACTTTCTTCTCTTAAATCAGACACCAAAAAGTTATGCAAAAATGTAAAACAATCCCATTCTTCTCATTCATTATTTTTGTCTTGGAATACACATGTTCTTCACAAGAATGTGTTATTGACATTAATGAAATGGTTTATTATTGTCATTTTATATGAATTAATAAATAACTATTAAAAATACTTCTCACTTTTAATTTCTAATACAGTAAATGTTGACACATGTGACCTGCATTTTAAAAAGCTCTCTGGGGTCATCAATCATTTTTAAAAGCATAGGTTTCCTAATACCAAAATGTCTGGGGATGATTGAACTATACAAATAACTGGGTGCATTATTATAAATATGGAAACATTCTTACCCTAAAAAACAATTTTTTCAAAACAAAAAAAGCTGTGTTCCATGACTCAGAGGGGAGTTTTCTACATAGAAGCTTCTTGATTGGCTATTGGTTGGTTGCACCTGGGTGAGTTTCCACCCGACCTTATCTTTAACATCCTCTGTAGCTCCCTTCAGGCAAACAAAGCAGAAGGGCGTTGGAAGGGGTCCCCGTCCAACAATATATTATTCTTGGAAAAGACTTGCCTTGGGTCCTGAGCTTCCTCAAAGCTTAATCAGTTTAAGCAAATGCTTCTGAAAATGTCCCACCTCCTCCACCTGCATATCTAAAATTCATCATATCTTCTGGGTAAAAGCAGCCTTTGGGAAATACGTATCTAATTTCTGATTGCAATAGAGTAAATTAAAATGTAAAATTAAATGTTCCCAGGCCCCACCCCAAACCTAAGGGCTCAACAGTGCAGGACTGAAATGAGCATGTTTCCTGTTGATGAAGGACTCCCCTCCTGGCCCTAGAGGTGCACTGTCTCTGGGGGTTGGGGTTACACCGTGCCTGGAGACCAAGGGAGGCCCGTGGCTGGGGTGGACCCCAGCTCCTACCAGCATAGTTAGGCCTAGGAGGGAGCCCAGGAACACAGGAGCTTTTGCAAGGAGAAGTGGACCAGGTGTTGTAGTGCCTTGGAGAGTTTTGATTAGGAAGAGTGACTGATGGAAAAGAAGACAAGTAAAAGGAAGATACAGTGGGAGAAATATCGTAAAAGAGGGCCTTAGAGTACTAAACTTTGAATCTTTCCTACCTTTAGTTTTGCTTAGAGCCTGCCCTAAGCCTTCATGCTTAGTACCCAAAATTCCAGCTCTGATAAAGCTTCTCAGGAAACCAACAGCACTTTAAAAGTCAGAGTGATCACATAGATAGCACCTGGAATGATTATCTAAATAAACATGCTCACATGGAGATTATCAGATCGAAGTGCTAAAGTCAACGGCATTTTCCCCTAACCAAGTGTGTCTGGAGAAAGGAACCCTGGGTCTGCATGTTTTCCCGACCTGCTGATGCAGGAGGCAGGAAGGCAGAGGGAAGGTTTGGGGCCTGGCGGCTCCACCATCACCCATTGTGAGGAAGCTTATAAGAAACTCATCCAGAAATAACCCAAGAAGTGTTTATGCCTTTTTAAACCTTTTTTTACAGTTGGTGCCATGGATTACTAAATGATGCTTCAATTCCAAACAGGTGAAGGCCCAGGCAGGCTCTAAATCCATTTCAAAGAAGGCTTTGACCTGGAACCTCTTTCCTCAGTTCCTTCTGTTCCTTAGCACCCTGTGAACATTAAGGCCATTCATACACTGATAGGTTTAAAGCTAAAACAATTACATTTCAGCAAAGACCAAGTGAATTTGGAATAGATGGTAAACAGAGTGAAATGTTTTGCTGTGATTTTTGGTGGCCAGAATGCTTCCAACCTTCCCTTCTTTTTATGGCACAAGACTGGACTGCTTTGGCAAGTCTCAGGTTTGGCCACCTGTTTTGAAGTACAAATCTGCATGACAAAGAGCACTTTTGTTGCACAGGCAGCTTGAATAACCAGCACAGGGGAGAGGAACTCCATTTAGCCCACCTGGGGTGCCTTTGCAAAGCATTTCCCTCCCTTTGCCTTAACCTTCCCCACTTTCAGGAAAAGATAGGCAAAGGGAGAAATATCATACAGGCCTTTCTGAAGATAGGCCACGGGGTTACAGGATGCCTAACAAGATGCGCAGCACCTTTCTCACTGGCTTGCTGTTCATTTTTGGAAGATATGTGATGCTTTTGGCTATGTCAAATCTACTTAAGGACCTTTTCAGTGCTCTCTGTAGCAGATTCTCTAAAAGCATTATAGGACATCTTCAATAAGCATTTTTTTTTCCTCTCCAAATCAGTTCTCAGTGTACTTAACATATTTGTAGGACATCACTAGCTTCATAAAAGCATGCAACATCAGTGATCCAGTAAGTTAGAGCCATCGTATCTCACTTTAAGTTAAATTTTTAAATGTCTTTTCCTCCTTTTCATGCCCTACTTCAAATAGTAGGCACTTAAAATCAGCGTGGAACCTGGGAACACCGAGAAGTAGAGAGCAGGTTCGGCACCCATAGCTCAGTGTTTAGGGCACCTGGGCCTGCTAAACAACAATGACAATTCTGTCTAGACAGAGTCTCATTAAGTCACCCACTGTAGAGTACTGTAGCATTACAGCTCACAACAACCTCAAACGCTTGGGCTTAAGTGATTCTCTTGCCTCAGCCTCCCAAATAGCTGGGACTACAGGCACCTGCCACAACTCCCAGCTATTTTTTTTTTGTTGCAGTTGTCATTGTTGTTTTAGCTGGCCAGGGCAGGTTTGAACCCACCAACTTCAGTGTATGTGGCCAGCGCCCTACTACTGAGCTCCAGGGGCTGCTGTCTCAAAATAAAATAAAATAAAATAAAAATAAAAAGAAGTAGATAGCACTTCCCAGCTGCTCTGTCCTTTGAAGTGGTATACTATCTCTTTTGAGATCATTCTAGGATTAGTTATACCATTCCTCAGATTTTTAAATGAAACACTGTTTTATCTGAAATTTTATTTCTTTTAATATGTATTTATATTTATATTATATAATTTTTGAGCCAGGCATGAATCTATTCACTCACTAAACAATTATCTATTGTGCACCTACTCTGCTTTTAATTGCTCAGCAAGTAAAGGATATATTTAATTCATGCGGCATTCTAGACTTATGTTTGAATCTATGCATGTGCTATTTGATTGTTTGCATCTTTAGTTAGTTACTTAGTTCTCTCTGTGAGTTTACAATTAGCTTGAGGGAGAGTCTGGTGTTTTACCTGTCTTCTTATCCCCAGATCTCCTAGATAGAAGGTGTTTAATAAATGTTGAAATGATGTTCAACAAACCCCATCAACTTCCAAAGTGGAATAGAGACAAATTAAAATTAAAATGTATATCCCACTGATTTAACATTCAAAGTATCAGGAAAAATCCTGAAGAAATGGAAAATGGCATTACCTGCAAGTCTGCTGTAAATTAGACTCTGAGCTTCCTGATGGCCAAGGGAAAAGGAAATTTGTCAAGGTCCATTGGAAATAGGTGTTCTGCACTCAGAGATGTTGGGTCCTGGATTTTAATACATTTAAGTTATTAGTAAATATTTTATATTATTATTTTATGTTTAATATTATTACAAGACTTTTCCCACTAGAATGACACATTTTCTTAGGATAATTAATATTGGTTCCACATAAAAATTACTTCTTGTTTTTACACATACTGGCTACTTATGTATAGTAAAATGAAAAGCATATTAAATAACCTAATGCAGAAATTAAAGTTAATCTTTTTCAAAATGAAATTTCATTAGCCTTTTTCATTTAGAAATTGAGAGAGGCGGGATGGGGGAAGACAAATGGCGGATGGAGGGAGGGCATGAGGCGGGATCTCAGTGTGCAATTGTGAGGGTGTACAACACGGCCCCGAGGTGAGGGGCTCTTCTACAAATGGAACTTACCCTGCAAATGAGAACAATGTAACCTAAAAATTGTACCCTCATATTAATTTGAATAAAAAAAAGAAAAAAAATTGAGAGAGAATATCCAGGAAAAATAGAGTCCAGGAAAAAAAAAAAGGCTTCTCACAGAAGTCTCAAGAACACACCTACAAAATTCTCCTCATAGTAACTGAGCTTTTAAGAATTTGTAGAAACTTAACTTCCTGGAACCTTGAAACGAAAACCTGCTTCCACTTCTATAAAAGCTCGAGCCTGCTCCCACTTTCTCCAGCTCTATTCAAGCCGACCAATGAGAAGGGTACCCTTGGACAAGGAACCCCTGGCTGGAGAGAAAAGGGAAGGGAAAGGACAGCCGGTCGGGGAGCTTGGCCATTTTTGCACTTTAGTCCACCGTGGCTCTGCCAGCTGAAGTAAAGCCCTTCCTCTTTCAAACGTGGACATTCAGATGTTTCTCTCTCTCCATGGGGCCTTGTTTTCCTGAAACAAAATGATTGGATTATTTCACCATTTAAGATTATAAACTTTACATATAAAATGCGTCTAAGGTAAAATAAAATGCTACCCTAAACTCTTATCAACTAAACATACCCAAAAACAAAATCAAATGCCTGGAATGGTCAGGTACAATGAAAGGAAACAGGCATGTCGTGGATGGGAAATTTTCTACAAGCAGTGAAAACAGCAACTCCTAAGTCACGCAGAACCATTTATGAACACTGAAGAGCTCTGATGGCCAGTTAAGAGCTGACAGTCATTTTTTTCTATTTATTGAACCTCTTGAACTCATAATTGGCATCAGAAACTTGGGCCCCAAGATCATTTAATGTCCAGGTGATTCTAGGCAGGTCACATACCCTCTGAAACCACAGTTCCTTGACCAGCAAAGTGAGAATCATAATACCTACCTCATAAAACATAAATGCAAATAAGTGAGATTGTGGATACGGACAAACCTTATAAACTATGAAGATATAATTTTGTTAGATTCTTGCATTGACAGTAATTAAGTTTGAGTTAGTAAGTGGTTGAGTTCTTACTACATGCTTACAACCATGCTTACGTGATTAGTCAGATTCATGTAAGTGTAATTGCTTTCATCCACTACCGAGATCCACTTAGTATTTTTCATTCTCCATGAATGTCTATGACTTAAAAATCTAATGAGTTCAGTAGCTCATATGTCTGTATTGCAATGTTTATGAGGCAACTTGATTTTATAGTTTAAAACATTTTCTCCTAGTAAAACACATGAATTCACACTGTCTATAGTCTTAATACCTATTTTGTGTTGTCATGCAAAGGGCAGCTCTATGTATAATAAAGCTCTACTTCTCTTTCTGGAATATTCTTTTCTTGGCTTTATTTACTCTTGGCCTGGATATGCATATTTAGATAGCTTAATGGTTCAAGTGATTATACTATGCTTTTGAGGTTTTATGAGGAAAATTGGAGTATATAATTATACTTTCAAGCAAACTGGTTTGACCATGCTCAAAAAAAAAAAAACCCCTCTCACTAATTTTTGAAATGTCTGCACCAGCATGTTTAACAGCAATCAATCAGTAACACTCACATTTCAGATACACTTCAAGGCTAACATGTCACCAAGGTGATGGGACGAAAATGATCAGCTTTAGTGGATGTACAAAAACAAATCTTTTAAATGAAGACAAAGATCACAGAGCCGCCCACCCATTCCCTTGGGCTACACAGTGAAAAGGCTCTGGCGAGATGCAGAGGAATTCTCCAAGAGGAACCAAGCTATTCTTCACTTCCAGTACGCCACTCTGGGACACTCGGAGAGCAAGAGAGCAGTCGCCAAGGAGGTATAGGCAGGAACTGGGCCAGAGCACAAATGACTTGAGAGTGTCCAATGCCAGGAAGGTAGGGAAATGAGGAATGACCTCACCAGAGAGCATCTGCACGGGCCCCACCACAAGGAGAAAAACAAGCAGGGCCATCACCATGGTATCTGGCACCAGGAGCTGCAAACACTGTTACAGGCACTTTTCCTTCTGAGCACCTTTTTTCTAGATGACTTTCCCGACAAGGCAGGGGGTAAATGGAACAATACTCCCCTGAGCCCTTACTTTATTCTTTGCCTCTCATTCAGCTAGGGAGTGACAGCTGGGACTGCAAAATTTTATTATTAATTTTTGGGGGGGTTTGCTATTTCTTTTTTGTTTTATACAAAGTCTCGCTCTATCACCTGGGTTTGAGTACCATAACACCAGCCTAGCTCACAGCAACTACAAACTCCTGGGTTAAGAGATCCTCCCACCTCAGCCTCCTGAATAGCTGGGACTACAGGAACCTGCCTCCATGACAGGTTAATTTTTTTCTATTTTTAGTAGAGACAGGGTCTCACTCTTGCTCAAGCTGGTCTCAAAGTCCTGAATTCAAGAGATCCCCCTACCTTGGTCTCCCAGAGTGCTGGGAGTACAAGCATGAGCCATCACACTCAGCCAGATTCTTATATTCCTTAATCAGAGTTATTAATCTCAATACACTATATATCACACAGGTATTCCTTTGGCAACAGCTGAAGTAAAAGAAAAAAAACAGAAACATCATTTATGGTATTTCACTAACTCTCCATCCTGCTATTTATAAAAGTCACAAGTGTATGAATGGCTAATAAAGATTCTTAAGAAATTACCTTACTATAAGTAGTATTCATCTGTGACTCTTCAACAACTATTACTGAAGAATATATTTTGGTTTCAGGGGTCATTGAAATGCTGGTCTTATTAGGACTCATAGTCCATCGAGGTATAAGTATGGGACAGCTAAATAGTATACATAAATATTCTTTGTGCTCTTGGTAGTTGGTCAGAGTCACATAACTGTTTCTTGCCTGTGGATGGAAGAGGAAATGAAGCTTGTCACTTCCAGGCAGGGGCATGAAAAAGACCTTGAGCAATTCCCTTGTTTTTCTAAATCTGCAAGGTTGACAGAAGAGTAGGAGATAATATAGACTTCAGATTGAGAATCCATTGCAAACGACTGCATTAAGCAGTGTCCCAGCTGCCAAAAGATATTACATGAGTGAGAAATAGGCCTTTACTGTGTTAAAACACTGAGATCTGAGAGATGTTGGTTAGTGCAGCAAAGCCTGGCCTGTCCCAACTAATACAGACAGCAAGAACGTCTTGAGAGCCAAACAAAAAAATCTACTGGTAGACTCTTAAAACATTTCCAACTTTTTAACTAAAGGCTTAGCAGAACATATCAAGGGTTGGCAAACTTTTTCTGTGAAGGACCGGACAGTAAATATGTTAGGTTTTGTGGGTCAGATGGTCTCTGTGATAACTACTCAACTCTTCCATTAGAGCAGGCAAGAAGCCAGGATAAATCCTAAAGCAATGAGTACGGCTGTGTTTCAATAATTTTATATTTATAAAAAGATGTAATGAGCAGAATTTGGTTCATGGGTCATAGCTCACAGACCCCCATTATTGATATACTATCTACTGTCAAATATAGTAATGCTGAATACTTAGGTGTACTAGTTTCCCAGGGCCATTGTAATGAAGTATCACTGGATAGCTTAAAACAACAATGTTTTTTTAAAGTTCTCTCACAGTTCTAGAGTCCAAAATTAAGGTGTGACAGGGTTGATTTCTCTTGAGGGTTTTGAGAGAAAATGTGTTCCATGCCTCTAGCGCAGTCTCTGAGTCAACTGCAATCCTTGGTTTATAGAGGCATCACACCGATCTCTGCCTTGCCTTCACATTGCCAGGTTCTCCTTGTGTGTCTGTTTTCTTATACCAAAGTCAATGATGTTGCATTTAGAGCCCGCTTTACTCCAGTATGAGTTTATCTTAATTATATCTGCAATACTCCATTTCCAACTGAGGTCACATTCTGATGTATTGGGTGTTAGGATTTCAACAAATCATTTTGGGATCCATAATTCAACCCATAACACTTGGTGTCTGGAAGAACATCTTTCACTTTGTAAATTGACAATACAAGTACATTTCGAGTAAGCTTGTAGGCCTTGGCTTTACTCAGACACACCAATTCATCCAATTTTCTTGACAGAATTGAAATTTTATGAATCTTACAGAGCCGTTAAAAAAAAGAACTAAGCTCATAATTAAAATAATAATAAAATAATAGAACTTTATAGTGAACATTCGTAATTAGTATTATTGTTCAGGCTCCTACCTTTTCCAAATCACTGATTGACGCTTTAGATGAAAAAATTAGACTTGATTTATATACTTTAAGTTATTTCTTAAGACTGTTATTAAAGCACGGCGTTGATGAAATGATTATTCCTTAGAGTCTAAATGTAGACATCTATAAGAATTTATTGAAGAAAGAAACCACAATTTCCTTGACAGGTTTTGAAACCTAAAATGTGAAAAGGCAGCACACAGGTGAGCTGTCGACAGTACATACATGAAGTTCAGAGGAAGGCGGGAGGAGCGGCTGGGCCTAGGAAGTGCTTCTTCAGGGAGAAAGGGCCACCTGAGCTGGGCTCAAAAGGTGGCCATGGTTTGAACAGTCTGGCCACAGAGCAACTGGTAAGAGCAAAGGCAGGAAGTAATGTGTGTCTGCGGAGAAACTCAGCCTGATTTAGGGCAGCAGGGACATGGAGGAGAAAAACAGGAGTTAAAATTACACAGTGGATGAAGTTGATATGAAAGACTTTGAATGTCAAATGAAGAAGAGTTCAGATGGCAATCATGAACAAGAGATTTTTTTTTTCTTTCTTTCTTTCTTTTTTCTTGTCGTTGCAGTTTTTGGCCGGGGCCAGGTTTGAACCTGCCACCTCCAGTATATGGAGCCAGAGCCCTACTCCTTGAGCCACAAGCCCCACCCAAACAAGAGGTTTCTGAGAAAATAGCACACTCCAAACCACGTGGCACAGTGTGCAGGATAAATAAGGCAACAGATAGATGAGGAGCTTTTACAACAGTCGAGGGATCACGGAAAAGAGGGGGTGGGCCCTGTGACAGAGTGGTAAGGGACAGTTGGGTAATCAGGAATGGATCTGTGAATTTCGAGGGGTCTTGATGATTACAGTGATGGGACTGAGAAAATGATGAAGGAGAGAAAGATAAGCCAATGCAGTCTCTCGATGAGGAGAAAAGGGGAGTGGGCATAAAAACTCACAAGGAGTAATTACAGACCAAATTCCAGGTACCTACAATTGGAGTGAAAAAGACTAAT
This sequence comes from Galagoides demidoff, assembly GCA_963574575.1. Taxonomy (NCBI): domain Eukaryota; kingdom Metazoa; phylum Chordata; class Mammalia; order Primates; family Galagidae; genus Galagoides; species Galagoides demidoff. Next base: position 15,787 of record CAUYQV010038666.1, on the reverse strand, counting down.
TCATCAATTCTACTTGAATTAGTCTAGATCAAATAAGATCCATGGTTACAAATAAACACTCATGTTTCAAGAGCTTAACACAATAAGGATTCATTTCATGTTCATGCTATATATTCAGTGCCTCTTGCAAGGGGACTTTGTTCCACTGGTTCATTCTGAATCCAGGATGTGGGGCATCCACCATCCTGTGATGTGGCTATCTCAGCCTGGAGCTGCACAAGGGGAAGAAGAGAATGGACAACTCACATCACTCTTTACTGCCTCCAGCCCATTTGCCAGAACTAGTCAACTGGCTCTGACCCAACTGCAAGAGAGATGATGGCAAATTGGTAATTGGAAAGGGTAGGGAAGCTCATGGAATATATTATGGATGGGGAACCTGCCACCTTAAGGCTACGTGTGGCCTTCTAGGTCCTTAAGTACAGCCTTTAGAGTGAATCCAAATTTCACAGAACAAATCCTTTTATTAACACTTTTTGTTCTTTCACATTTATATTTTGTTTTTTAAATGAACATATTTAAAATATTGAAGAATAAAATAAGTTTCCCTGATATGTTGCTCCCAGATTGACTGGCACAAATAAAACATTATTAAGCCATAAGGGCTAAACTGACAGCTGCTATACTTATGATTTAGTTCTAACTTCCTCTGCCTGACAGGCACCATGACCACACAAGGCTGGTTGGCAAGAGTTTATGGGGGTTGACTATTCCAGTCTGCTATCAACTTTTTTTTTTGAGACAGAGTCTCACTCTGTGGCCCTGGGTAGAGTGCTGTGGGATGATCCTCATAGCTCACAGCAACCTCCAACTCTTGTGCTTGAGCAACCCTCTTGCTTCAGCTTCCCTCTTGCTTCAGCTTCCAAGTAGCTGGGACTATAGGCATGTGCCACTACACCCAGCTATTTTTTCTATTATTCATAGAGACAGAATCTCACTCTTGCTCAGGCTGGTCTTGAACTCCTGAGCCCAAGGGATCCACCCACCTCCACCTCCCAGAGTGCTAGCATTATAGGTGTGAGCCCCTATACTCAGTCTGCTATCACCTCCTGACAATGGTGCATTGTGTTTGTGATTGAAGGGGCATGTGTGAATAGTTGGACAGCTCAACAGTACTTTTTAATTCTGTCTTCTTAACAGCCCATCATGTCAAAGAAGACCAAGAATACACTGATGGAAGAAAACGTATTATTTTAATGAGGATTGGGAATTGCAATATTACCTTGCTTCTGCTAAAGATAAGATGATTTGCTTGCTTTGTGATATTGCTTTGCAATGTCAATATTAAAGAAATTCAGTGCTCATCAGCCCATTGTAACAATCATAAGGACCACAGATATTTTAAATGATAGGGAACGTTGTGGAGAAGTTGTATTAGAGAAATCAAAAGATGAAGAGCAAAAGCAAAAACAATATTTTTAAGCAGCAATAAGAGTTGGAGGTAAAATGCCACAGAAGCAACTTATGAGGTAGCTTATATACTCAGGAAAAAGGGAAACCATTCAGTGACGTAGAAATTGTAAAATAAGGCACCGTCGAGCTGTAAGTGCTTAGACCCTGATAACATTTCAAAGTACAAATGACTGCCTCCTTTAAGGAGAACCACAATTCACTGGCAGCATGAATTAGCCTTTAACTTAACAGAATACCTCCATGCACGTCAAAGGGAAGGCATACCTTAATCACTCTGGATGAATCAGTGATACTACTGCAGGTTTTATACTTCAAGTCATAAGAGAAAATTTTCATTGCTCAGAGAAGTTACTCACTGTGGGCACTCTTGCAAACAGAACACAGGGAATAGATATCTTCAACAACTTACACAATAAATGTTTTGAAGTTGGACTGAATTTGGTACATGTCATGAGTGTATGTACAGATGGCACACCTTCCATGACAGGAAAACACAAAGGTTTTTATTGCACAGATAAAAATAGTACTAACAGATCTAGATGCTCTCATTTCTTTACATTGTATCTTGCACCAGCAAAATCTCTGTGCTAAAGCTGTTGTTTTAAGTGACACTTTGCAACAAGTTATAAGTACCATTAACTCTGTTCACACAACACAGCAGCCTCAGTTTTATAACATGTGAAAATTGAACAATGAGGTATTTAGTGTAGATTTGTCTGATCATTCTGAAGTGCACTGACTATTGTGGGGAAAGGTATCAGCCCCGATTTTCTCTCTGTGAGAACACATATTTAACTTTTATGGAGAAAGGAATCAGTCATGTGAATTATGGAAAGAATTCTAAAGGAATGCAGAATTTCCATGTGGTATTATGTCAAATCAAAAAGACTTGAATATTTCTTTGTCAGGTAAATCTAAGTTCTATAGATGATATATAGCAAAAAAAAAAAAAAAGGTCAAGCATTTTGAAAAAGGCTATCTTTTTACTAAACTCTTCTTCAAAAGGAAATTTCAGGTGAACATTTTTCTGGGTTAAAAAAGGTCAGTAATGAACAGCATGATATATGCTAATCATCTGAAGACTATTCAGCTGTTACAGATGTATTAATTGGAGAATACAAGGCATATATAGTTCCCTGACTTTGAGAATCAAGACATCACACTCAAGTTAGCATTTAAGCCCCACCTACTTGCTATCACCAAAGTGCCTAAAGAATTACAGATGGAATTGATGGAGCTCTTGGTACATGACATTTTAAAGTCATTGTTTGATGCTAAGAAAGATCCAGTTGAAATGTGGAAAAATGTGGTAGAATACCGATGCCTTTAGCAACGTGCTAAAAAAATGTTTTCTTGGTTTCCAACCACTTATTGCTAGGAATCTACATTCTCCTACCTAACCCAAATCAAGACACTCTCAAGGTCACAAATACCTTCTTAAAGGATCACCTGAGACTGCGGACCTCCATGCTGCAACCAAATATCCAAATGCTTTCCAACAAAAAGAAGACACGCCAAAGTCATTGAAAGGTTAGTTAAGTTTAAAATTAACAAATAATTTTCATTTCTTGAAATTATGAAGTGCATAGCAGATTTTTACAAAATAATGTACATTTTAAAGTATATTTAATTGAAGTTTCTAGAATGCCATCTTATTTGATGACAACTAAATCAATGTGAGCTTCCAACATGAAAAGTTTCCCCATCCTTGGGATATAGGGCTAATTAAACCTTATAGGGAAAGGAAAAGAAAGTCTAAGTTGGTTGAGTAATCAGATCTGAATTAGAGAAGGAGGAAAAGTTTCAAATCGCTTGAGAACTTGGCATTTTAACATCACACAGGCCTGGATTTTCTTCCATCTGAAAGAAATAAAGAGCTTGTTATTATGTGAGTAAGAAGGTGATAGTGTCAGCACCTGCCAATACTTTGCTCAGGAGCACAAGGATGTGGATCTGCAGAGCAAGGTTTATAGAAGCAATACTAAGAAAAAATGAAGTTTCTTTTTTCTTGCATTCTATTATCTTTTTTAATAAACCAATACATATAAATATTTCTGTGACTTTAATAAATGTATTATGCATTATTCAGTATATTAGTGTATACTGTAAATTAAAAATTGTAATAGAATATTGAATACTTGTGAATTGTTTTCACTGGGTAATCAGTTTGATAAGTGATGATAGTTTTAAGAATTTAAAGTGTGTGTAATGAGTAACCCATTAATTGAAAACTGGGTGAGTATACCTATAATTGAGGTACCTATTCACTGTACCTATCCCTTACTGTATGAAATACAACAGACATCAATGTTATTTTTTCAAGCCTTTTACATATTAGTGAAAGAAGCAGGCAGATGAATTATCTTAAGACAGTGTGATAAGTGCCATAAGAGAAGAATGTAGGTAGTAATGTTAGATTAGAGAGTAGGGACGCAGTACCTCTCCAGAACAGCGGTTCTCAACCTGTGGGTCGCCACCCCTTTGTAACAATGAAATACATCGCGGCATTAGGAAGGTTGAGAACCACTGCTCTAGAAGGACCTAGAAATCTTCCCTAGAATGTGGTACTTAATCTGATGTTCAATTTTTTCTTTAATTATTCATCAGAATGAATGGGTTGAAAAGAGTGTTTCATTCTTAGAAACAAAACAACTTAGCCCATAGGTACAAAACTGAAGAATCCAACCTCCCTAGAGAGCTGCAAATGTACCAGGTTGGTCATGGTACCAAATCCTATTGAACAGTGTTGGGGGCTTGATGCTTGTAGCTCAGCAGCTAGGGTGCTGGCCACATACATCAGGGTTGGAGGGTTCAAACCTGACCGGGGCCTGCCAAACAACAATGACAACTACAACAACAACAGAAATAGTCGGGTGTTGTGGTGGGTGCCTGTAGTCCCAGCTACTTGGGAGGCTGAGGCAAGAGAATTGCTTAAAGCCCAAGAGTTTGAGGTTGCTGTGAGCTGTGATGCCACCATACTCTACTGCGGGTGACATAGTGAGATTCTGTCTCAAAAAAAAAAGGAGTGTTGGGGAATGAGTCTGGAGACGTTCAGAGCATGGATTGGAAAGAGGCATGTGTGACATGGTAGAATTTGGAGATAATGGTTAAGCCACTGAAAATAGTTAAAACATTTTATTGCTTTTATGCTTATCTACATATACACATATGCCTTAAAATCACACAGGTTTTTAAATTTTTTTTTATAATTTTACCATCCAGAGTGGATTACTAAACATATCCCAGGGTATTTTTATCCATTATTTACATGTTTATCAATTTTTCCTTCAATTTTGTATCCAGTGTTTTTAAATTAGTATTACATTGTATCTTCCAATGTCATTGAATAATTTATTTATTTTGAGACAGAGTCTCACTCTGTTGCTCTGGGTAGAGTACCCTGGCATCATAGCTCATAGTGACCTCAAACTCCTGGGCTCACATGATCCTCTTGCCTCAGCTTCCTAAGTAGCTGGGACTACAGGCATACACCACTACACCTAACTACTTTTTTCTATTTTTAGTAGAGACAGGGTATTGCTCTTACTCAGGTTGGCCTTGAACCCCTCAGCTCACACAAATACACCACCTCAGCCTCCCAGAGTGCTGGGATTACAGGCGTGAGCCACTGAGTCCAGCTGGTCATTGAATAATTATTGTCAACATGATTTCTAATGAGTGACCAATCTTACAACAAGCAATGCTACCATTTTTTATTTAACCATTCTTTTATTGGCTAACAACTGGGTTGTTCCAAATTCTTTGTAATAAATATCCATGCACATAAAATATTTTATAAATAAAAGCACATTGCTTTATGGCTTTAAGACACAGTCCAATAAATTAAAAGACTAGGTTAAAAAGGATACATTTTTTAGAAACTACCTTTTACACATTTCTAAATTTATTTCCACACAAATTTTGCTCATTTGCACCTTCCTCCTTTCCCTCAGTGGCGGTGTAAAATATTGTGTTTCTTTATAGGTTGATTAGCAAGCGAATTAATTGCTTTTATAAGTAATTTTTGCTAGTTTTTTTAATAAAGTAAAATTTTAACAATCTTTTCATAAATAATTTTTGTTAAATCAACTTTTTTTAACCGAAAGTATTTTTTAATCCTTTATTAATTCATAACTGTGTAGATTAAGGCATTTATGGGGTATAATGTGCTGATTTGATATACAATGTGGAATGCTTACATCTAACTGATTAACATAACCATCTCCTTGCTTACTTATTTGTTGTTCTATTCTTAATAGTATAGAAATGTGTCATTGCATTGTGCACTGTATTTTTTAAAAAGAAGTTTAAGCCACACATGGTGACTGATGCCTATAATCCTAGCACTCTGGGAGGCTGAGGTGGGTGGATTGCTTGAGCTCAAGAGTTTAAGACCAGCCTGAACAAGAGCAAGATTCTGGCTCTACTAAAAATAGAAAAACCAGCCAGGCATTGTGGTGAGCACCTGTAGTCTCAGCTATGTGGAAGGTTGAAGTAAAAGGATCACTTGAGCCTATGAGTTTAGGGTTGCTGTGAGCTATGACATCCTGACACTCTACCCAGGGTGACAGAATGAGACTTTGTCTCAAAATAAAATAATAAAATAAAATATAAATTCACTGAAGAAATATTGGGGAATATAGAAAATTATAATTCTTAGGTTAAAGTTAATAAAATTGTTATAGTAGCCTCTTAACTTTTATACTTTTTTTTTTTGGAGACAGAGTTTCACTTAATTAACCCTCAGTAGAGTGCTGTAAAGTCATAGTTCACAGCAACCTCCAACTCCTTGGGCTTAAGTGGTTCTCTTGCCTCAGCCTCCTGAGTAGCTGGGACTACAGGCGCCCACCACAATGCCCAGCTATTTTTTTGTTGTGGTTTGGCCGGGGTTGGGCTGGCTCCTTACTCACTGAGCCACAGGCGCCACCTAAACTTTTATACTTTTTAATGCCAAGAATTCATAGGGAATAGATTCCAGCATTTTACACCCCTTTTCACTAGTTCTCCTGTGTGCTACATTGTATGCCTATTATGCCATAAATTCATAGGGAATGGGTTCCAGGAGCTCAGGCTCCTTTCCATTGGTTCTCATGCAATATGCTTCTCTGGGTGGAGCAGGCTGGCACTTCAGTTGAACCCAGGTACCTTTCTCTTTGACTTCCTTCTTTTTGTGATCATTTTCCTTCATGCATTTCAGGAAACTATCCACGATCTCAGGAGTACTTAATATGCTCAATTCAACATTAATCTCCTCGGCAAGAATCTTGCTCTTAACTTGTTTGTTCACAGCAATGCCAACAGCATGCTGGGTGACAATGTAGACTCTTCCAATTTAGCAATGGTAACATTTGTGTGGCATGCCTTTTTAACAGTACCCATTCCCTTGATGTCTACAACGTCACCTTTGTTGTAGATTTGCATGTAGGTGGACAAAGGAACAACTCTGTATTTTCTAAAAGGCCTAGAGAACATGTATAGGGAGGGGGTCCCTCTGTTTCCCTTTGTGTTCATCATTTTGGTGAATTACTGCAAGTTGGCTTGTCCAGCAGAAAAAATATGAAGTTAAATAATTTTAATCCTGTATCCTATAACTAAAGACTGGTGACATCTTGGTATATAGCCTTCTAGTCATTAAACTTTTTAAGTGCATTTAACAAAATTAAGAACTTACTATATTTTTGTATATTTCTCATAATACTGTAGAGCAAGTGGTATATGAAATCATTAGTCTTCAAACCATGGCTTATAAGAGAAGCCCATTTCCTTAAATGAATGGGCCATTTTAAAAAACTATTCCCAAATTATTGAATAGTTTGGTTCTAATTTTTTTCATCTTCACATTAACATCCTGAATTTCTTAAGGTAAATTGCTAAAATGAAAATGCTGAGTAAAAAGATTTCAATATTTCTATGATTTTTAATTCATTTTTCAAAATAGCTTCCCCCCCAAAAAAAAAGTATCTGTAAGTAGAATGATAGGTATTCATAGTATTGAGAGACTGTTAATATTTTAAATGGTCCTATTTGACAAATAATAATAGTTTTATTCTAATTTTCTTTTATTACTTATAATATTAAATATCATTTCATGTCTTTGTAAACAATGTCTATTTTGTCATTTAGGCGGATCCAGGGCCCTTTTTGTTGCTGTTCAAAGTCTTTTTGAAGACTTCAAACATTATTAGCCATCTATCTGTTAATATTGACTCACACTGTGCTTTTTTACCCCATGTTTCATATTGCTGAGTTTTTGGATTTACTTGTGTCTTAGATGGTTATCATCTATCTCTGAGTAAATTTTTCAAGAAGTATACAGGGTTACTTTCTGAGCCCTTACATATCTAAAATACCCTTTCGGCTGTCATCATAGGTGAATGACGTCTTTCACAATACAGAATTCTTGGAACACAATCTTTTTCCTCATAATCTATAGCTATTGTCTTCTGATCTATAAGGTAAGGGAGAAAACACCTGGAGCCCATCTTTAATCTGCTAAAAGACAGTAAGTAAGTGATGGTTATGCAAATCAGTTTGATGTAAGCATTCTTCATTGTATATGAAGTCATCACATTGTATCCCATAAATGTATACAGTAATGATTTAATGAAAATTAAATTCAAAAAAGAATAAGGTAGAAATGTTACAATAAGCTAAGATTAATTTATTATTGAAAAAAGAAAAATATTTTTTATAAATTCTGTGTAGCCTAAGTGCCCAGTGTTTACAAAGCAGTGTACAGCACGTCCTGACCTCGGCTTCACCTTCACTCACCGCTCCCTCACTGACTCACTCAGAGCAACTTCCAGTCCTGCAGGCTCTGCTCATGATCAGTTCCCCACACTGGCGTACCATTTTTTTTTTTTATCTTTTATATTGTATTTTTACCGTACATTTTTACGTATTTTTATGCTTAGACAAGTATAGAAACTCAAACACCACTGTGTTTCAGTTGCCCCTGGAATTCGGCACAGTAACTTGCTGTACTGGTTTGTGACCTGGGAGGAATAGGTTACAGCGCACGGCCCAGGTGTGTAACAGGTTGTACCATCTAGGTCTATGTAAGTGCACTCTACGATGTTTGCATGTTTGCACAAGGATGAAATCACCTGACGACACATTTCTCAGAACGTGTCCCCATCCATTTAAGAGATGCAGGACTTAAACGGGACTATGTTTAAGTCCTGTTTACCCAGACTCAAGCACAGGAATTATCCTATATGCACCTTACACTTAGTGGACTTTGGTAATTTCTGTTCTCTGGGATTAACTGAAAATAAAACATGATACATACAGCAGTGTTAAGAAGAAGAAAAGCCAGGGCAGTGCCTGTGGCTCCAAGGAGTAGGGTACCGGCCTGTATGCCAGAGATGGCGGGTTCAAACCCAGCCCCGGCCAAAAACTGAAAAAAAAAGAAGGAAAGCCTGCCAGTCAGGACAGCATGAATGAAACTGAACAACATTGTTCTGAGTGAAATAACCCAGACATAGAAAGACAAATACTTTCGTGATCAAACTTACATGTGGAATCTAAAAGGTCTACCTTGTGAAAGAAGAACAGAATGATGGTTGGCAGGGGTGGAGATTGGGAGAAATGGAGAGATAGGGCAAGAGTGTAAGGGTTTAGTTATGCGGGATGAGTAAGTTCTGCAGGTGTAATCACGTACGGCAGGATGACTCATGCAGTTAATAATAATGTATTTTATACTTGAAATGTGCTAAGCAAGTTCAACTCAAGTGTTCTTACCACCAAAGAAATAAATCACAACTATCTGAGCTGACGGATATGTTAATTAGCTGGGTTATGGTAATCATTTTGCAATGTATTTCTACATTAAAACACCACTCTGTATACTTTAAATATATGCAATTTTTATTTGTCAAGTATGCCTTAATCAAGATGGAAAAAAATAAATTAAGACCAACAAATATCACTCAACTGCAAAAATACATAGCTGCATATGTTAAACCTACTACCCTCTTTGGATTACTTCAGACGATAATCAAATTCCTGTCTTAGGCTGGCCGGTAGGCTTTGTTTTTTAAGCAACAGTTTATACATACAAATATGTATGTGGATTTCTCATGGACAAGATCACAAAAATTAAAATTTTCCTGAAAAATGTACCTCATTGAATGCAAATGTTTTCAAAGAGATGTTGTTAGAGGTGTAGGGAGCAAACCATTAGCTCCTTGCTACTGAAATTCCACAGCTGAAGATTTCTGCATAATATTCAGCCATGAATATTTAATAAGCCCTACTATGTGTCAGGCGCTGCTGTCTATAAAATTTATCAGTAGGCATAGTCGCATAGATTTTTGAATTTATGGCACCAAACCATGGGAACTGCACCATACACAGCAAAAGCCATATCTCCTGGAATATAATTTAGTATTCTATCAGTCACAGTAAAATTACTGCTTTATGTAAATGATATTATGCTTCATGATTATTAGATACTTACGCAGCTACAACCAACATAATTCTTACTCATCCAAACATATTTTGTAGTGCATCTTTTCTCATTGTGTTAAGGTTGTCTTCCTACATTCATTTCTCCTGTGGGTAGGTGTGTGCGCACAGCCATTCACAACCACACTTCTTGAAAAAGAACCTGAAGTCCCACCTAGTTCTGTGGAGGTTTGTGGGAGCTGCTGCTCCTGGGACTCAATGCCTCAGTGGCAAAAATGTGAGTTCCACAGTTCTGATATCTACTCAGCTTATTTTCTTTATTTTTGCAGTTTTTGGCCGGGGCTGGGTTTGAACCTGCCACCTCTGGCATATGGGGCTGGGTCCCTATTCCTTTGAGCCACAGGCACCACCCTACTCAGCTTATTTCCATCCACCCAATTTCCACTTCATTCCTGAGAGTCTTTCAGCAGCATCCAGCTGTTTCCCACCCACCTACTTTTCTTCTTTTATCTGGCGCTCAGCCAGTTAACAAATATTTCCCAGAAGCCATGCACCTAGAGAACCGAACAAGGCTTATCCTCTCCCTCCCTGTCCTTCTCTGTTTTACTCTCTCTCCCATCTCTGTCTGTCTCTGTCTTTCTCTCTTCCCCTCTCCAAAACGTAATTTTCTAATTCCATTCAGAAGGGCTGTTTTCCAGTTTCCCACATGCTAGGGTATAAGTGTTTGTGTCCTCCAGAAATCACTATGTAGAAACCCATCTCTCAAAGTGATAGTATTAAAAGGAGGGGCCTTTGAGAGGTGATTGGGGCATAAGGTATCCATCATCTTTATGGAATTAACATTCTTAATAAAAGAGGCCTGGGTGAGCCTGTTTGCCCCCCACCCCACCATGTGAGGACGCAGAGAAGGCACCATCTAGGAGGAACAGGCCCTCACCAGACAATGAATCTGACTTTAGGGACCTTGATCTTGGCCTTCCTAGCTTCTAGAACTGTGAGGAATATGTTTCTATTGCTTCCAAATTTCCCAGTCAGAGGAGTTTTGTTACAGCATCCTCAACAGGCTAAGACATTGGGTATCAATGGGTTTGCAGTTACAAAGGATCCAATCACTGAAAAATTGCCTCTGGCATCTATAGCAATAACTTCATGCTGTAAAGAGAGAGAGGGACAGTCAATAATGGATTTTAATTACTGGAATCTGAGCCTTAGGAGCCTAAGGAAGAAAAGAGCATAAATGGAGGTGGCTGGTCTGTGCTTGGGGAAAAGGAAAGGAGAAGAAACATTGGTGGTACAGGAGGACTTAGGCAAGGTAAGGCAGTCTCTGAGTCCTGAGGCCAGCACTATTGCAGGAAATCAACAGACCAAACATTGAGCTGCACCTCGACACTCTGGTCATTCTTTTAATAGGCTTAGAATAAATACAGCTGGACCAGCCCAAAGATTATTCTTCCAGAAAGAGCAAGGGCAGAGCTGCACCCGGAATTAAGTCCTTCTGGTATCGCTGTCTCTGCATCACTCTAAACCAACTCGTGGGTTAGCTAGCCTTCAGGTCTTCCCTCTAACTAGGAGTGGTATGACTTTTTAGACAACAAATGATAAAACAACCTAGCTCCCTAAAAAAACAAACAGAATTTCATCTACTCTCTTGTTAGTCTTTCATTACAAATGAGAAGTTAAGAGACTTAAAGCAAAAACAGCGTCGGGAGGCCACGTGCACCCGAGCAGAAGCTGTCAGGAGCATTCCTGGGCTGGCTTGTCACAGGGTTTGGGGGTGAAACACACAGAAGGCTGAAGAACGTGGGGCTTCGTGGTTCCCAAAGCCAACTCCACCTGCATCACAGTTTGATCCCCGCACAGTGAACTGTACATTGCGTCTGGGCATGTAGAAGCTACTTCAGGAATATTTTAAATCACGTTGAGTTCTGGATGCTTTTTGAAAATATTGCTGGATTGCTGAAGTGGCAGTGGGTGAAATGAAGTTCAGTCCCTTTGTGACTTCTGACGGAAGCCAGACCAGCAAAAGGCGTTTCTATGCACCTTCCCACATTCACGGGAAGATGAAGTCTTCCCCTCTCTGTAGAAAGCTGAGACAGATGTATGATGTCCCCTCTCTGCCCATTTGAAAGGATGATGACTTCTGGTTCTGTAAGTACACTATAAAGCTCAGCAAATTGGCTATGTAGTCCAGGCTTATAGGAAAAAGCATGTCACCCACATCAAACAGGTGCAGCAGGACAGAGGTAATGGCACAGCTGTCCCCGCAGTCACTCACCCCTGTGAACGCTTGGTTATCACTAAGTTATAACATCACAAAGACTGCAAGAAGTTCTTTGAACTGAAAGCCAGATCTTGCCAAGTAGGAAACAAAAGGGGCAAATACAAGGAAAAAACAATTGAGAAGATTCAGGAATAAAATATCCTTATATAAAACTTTCATTAAAAACTGTTAAAGGAACAAATTTAAAAAGGAAAACAATGCTAAAGAATTTGTACTAGTCTGCTCAGGCTGCTGTGACAAAGTGCCACAGACGGGGGCTTGATCACAATTTACTTCTCATCATTCTGGAGGCTAGACGTAGGATCAAGGTTCTGGCTGATTTAACTTCTGGTGAGGGCTCTCTTCCTGGCTTGCTAACGGTCACCTTCTGGCTGAGTTCTCACATGGCAGAGAGAGGGAGAGACACTGCTTCCTTTCCCTCTTCTTACAAGGCCACCAATACTACCACATCAGGGCCTCACCCATGTAAACTTAACTGCCTCCTAAAACCCCATCTTAAAATTCAGTCACATTAAGGGCCAGGGCTTCAAAATATGAATTTAGAAGGGGAGACAATTCAGTCCTCAATTCAGGTCATATAATTCCTTACCAAAATTCGGTTCTTATAACTGGATTACTCATAGTTTTCTTAAAATGGTTTTGTGTTTGAAAGAAAGCTGATATATGATTACTAAAATAGTACCAAGCAGTCAAAAGAACACTAAGTATCTTAGTCGCCCATTCGCACAGACGGATTGGCTGGAACAGCATCCCACTTATTCTAATTCATTGAAATTCCCAGTCTAAGAATATGTCTCATTTTCTGAAGCTAATACATGATGACTTGACAAGACTATACCTCTTTTTACTTTAAAAATGCTCTTTACGAAGTTTCCGTTGCCATGATTGATGGACTTGAAAACACTATGTCTGTATTTGCCCCATGTGCTTGCACACCCCTGATATACCACTCACAAGAAAGCCCTGGGGAATGAGATAGCTGTGCTTCTACGCTCCTCACACCAACCTTGCCTAAATACTTGGGATAAAACACAGCACAGTGGAAACTGCTTATTTTTCTAGACTGGAATGTCTATCGAGAGTCTGTAGAAAATCCCATTATTAAGAAAGTGTGTGCATTGGAGACCTCTTTGGACATGGAGAGTTTCTTGAACCAACATATCCTTTGGGATGTCAATTCTCCTTAGGTATTAAGAAGATTCTGATGGTCTCCCTTTCTTGTTATCTCTCACCTACGACTTGTGATTGGTTTTCTAACATCCCATAACAGAGACTAAGAACCTCTGAAGGTAACTTGTTTCCTAATGACTTGTTCTGGGACCTGTGGTTCGATCCAGTTAGGAAGACCAACTGAGCTGTTCTGTTACAGGCGTGATGCTGACCTTCAGGGGCCCAAAGGCTGGGAAACCAAATGAAACAAAATCTAGTGGTGTCAAGCTGTCAGGCTACCTAAATAAGGAAGGGGAGGAGAAAGTATATCAGACTTAAGTAATGCATATACTCCTTTAAAAACAAAACTCACACTTATAGGTATAGACTTATATTCTTTTCATAATGTTATCTAAGTACTTACATATATAACAGTAGGCATAAACCCCTAAGGTTTATATCTTGAATCCACCTATGAAACTATCAAAAAGATAATAGTTAAGTGCAAACAAAAATACAATATCAATATAATGTAAATTAAAATGCTCTTGTCAGATCGCGTGCTGCTCTGTTAAATCCTTGCTGGTAGGTGACATGACTGTGTGACTACCTGGGACAGTAGAGGATTGCTTTATTCCTCAATTATGAAGATTTTGATGGCTTTATATTTTGTAATTAAAGAATAATAAGTCATTTTATTATATTTGATATAATAAAAGGATACCTTATACAACTTATATTTTAGATAAGATTATGTATAACTAAATATATTTATAGTTATCATATAAACTAAATAATCATATTTATATTTTATAATTGATTTTTAAAATATAAATTACCAAGGACATAAAACCAATTAAAATTGCCCAAACATCTAATACTCAGAGATCAGCCCAGTAGAGTATATTTCTTTTCTCTCTTGTTACAGGCATGGCTGTAGAGAGAAGAGACAGAAGGAGCAGGTCCATTTACACAGGAACTTTTGCACAATGCCCCAGGCTTTCAGCCTTGGTGACCAACTGTCTCAGTTTGCTTGGAACTGTGGGATTCACTAAGACATGGGCCTTGCAGTACCAAAAGCAGGACAGTCCCAAGCAAACCACGATGGATGGTCCCCGTATTTTCAACCTTATGTCTCATTCCCAGCCTTCTGGTTAACCACATCTGCATGGATTTTATGCTTGTTGCCTCTATCTTCTGCTATTCCTCATCAGTCAACATTCTTCAGTCAGTTTTCCAAAATTTGTTGAACTACCTTAACTTCAGTGTTGCCCCTTTTGCTCCCTTTAATGTTTGAAGTTGAAAATTGCATTTTATCTATAGAAATACATTACTGTCATTTTAATGGGCTCTCAGGAGAGCGAGCTGTCTAAAAGGTGTGGTCTTTCTACCATTCCTGAACATGAAGCTGTAAGATTCTTTTAAGTTTCTTGTGCCTATACTCTCAGGGATCAGCAATGATTCCATCCTAGCCTAACTTCTCAAGAAAACTTTTTGTATATAGCCTGGATTTCATTTGCCCTGACAGCATCATCCACCACCTCTGTTCAGTTTTTATTAACTCTTAACAATCAAAGTACAACTCCTTGCATCCAAGATAATTCTAAAGCAAAAACAGGGCTCATGTATGATAATTGATCATAATAAAAGGTAACCAAATAGTACTGAATGGTCACTTTTTAAAATATCATTAAAATGAACATGCACAAAATTTAATTCTCATTTAATAAACAACCTCTTATACCCCACAATATATAGCTACAGATTCAAGACTGATAGATTGGCTTTTTTTTTTTTTTTAAACTGAGACAGAGTTTCACTCTGTCATTCAAGCTAGAGTGCCATGGCATCAGCCGAGTTCACACCAACCTCAAACTCCTGGGTTCAAGCCATCCTTCTGCCTTAGCATCCCAAGTAGCTAGGACCACAGGTGCCCACCACAAGGCCTGGCTAATTTTTCTATTTTTAATAGAGACAGGGTCTTACTCTTGCTCAGGCTGATCTCAACTCCACAGCTCAAGTGATTCTCTTATCTGAGCCTCCCAGAATACTAGGATTACAGACGTGAGCCCCCACACCCATCCAAGATTGACTTCTTTTTTTTTTATTTTAAATTTGTTTTTTTATTAGATCATAATTGTGTACATTAATTCTCTCATAGGATACAGTGTGTTGCTTCTAGATGCAGTTTGGAAAACTCTCATCCAAGTGGCTAACATAGCCATCATGTCTTTCTCATAATTGTTATGTTAAGACATTTATATTCAACCTTTAGACAAATTCCCATGTACCCAAATAGGATAAATTATAGGTGTGATCCCCACAATATCATTCTCTCATCCTCCACCTCCCCTCCCTCCTCCCCTCTCCCGGTAGTCTAGGGCTCCATTTGGTTTGTAGCATTCCTAAGATAACTAACAATTAGTTTCATAATAGTGTTGAGTACATTGGATACTTTTTCTTCCATTCTTGAGATACTTTGCTAAGGAGGACATATTCCAGCTCCATCCATGTAAACATGAAGGAGCCATCTTT
>CAUYQV010038661.1:0-23690 GCA_963574575.1 Galagoides demidoff | reverse complement strand
TTTTGGTTGCAGCCATCATTGTTGTTTGGCAGGCCCAGGCTGGATTCGAACCCGCCAGCTCGGGTGTATGTGGCTGGCACCTTAGCCGCTTGAACCACAGGCACCAAGCCCATACTTTCAAAATGTTTATCTCCATTATATAAAAATATTTTTGTATTATACATTGACATTGTATGTTATAAACTTGCTAAACTCTTTTATGAGTTCTATCCTTTTTGTAGAGTCTTTGGGATTTTCTACATAGCCAGTTATGTAATCTGCAAATAGAAACAATTTTATTTCTTACTTTTCAATTTGTGTGCCTTTTTTTTCTTTTTCTTCTTTAGTGCAATTTGGTTAACACCACCAATAAAATGATGAAAGGGGACATTTTTTGCTTTGTTTCTGATCATGGGGGAAAACATTCAATGTTTCACCATTATATATTAGGTGATATCTGTAGGTTGTTCCCAGATACCCTTTATCAGTTTAAAAAAACATTTCTTCTATTGCTAGTTTATTAAGAGGTTGTTTTCTTTTTTTCCTGAATGGATGATAAATTTTTGTCAAATGCTTTTTTACATCTATTGAGATGGCTTTTCTTTTTTAATCTGTCAGTTGGGAAAAAATACTCTTCAAAGTATGCTCTCCTCTAAATGCCACAAAAATCAACACAGAAAAGGACTTCTGTGACAAACAGGGTTTTCCTCACACACCAAGCATGTCCTCTAATTAGATTTAGACCCTATCTGTCCCCAAATTGGGTCAGATCCCAAGGTGTCTTCCCTCCTCCAGATGCCTGTTGCAAATCAGTCTCTGAAGCTTCTGACCCACTGGCTTCAATTTGGGGGTTCCCATGACCTCCTTCCTCTCTGGGTTTGATTAATTTTCTGGAGCAGCTTGCAGAACTCAGGGAAACACTTGCATTTACCAGTTTATCATAGTGAATATTACAAAGATAGAGATGAAGAGATGCATAGTGCAGGGTATGGGAGAAAGGGCACAGAGCTTTCATGCCCACTCTCAGCACACCTTGAACCTCCTTATATTTGACTATCTGTCTAAAAGCTCTTCAAGTCCTTGGCAACCATGTAGAAATGTAGTTGGACAAAAAGTAAATGGTCTAAACCCAGCAATCTTGTCTGTCTAGATTTTTCCTGGCCTCTATGTGTAGCAGCCAGGAAAAGTGAGTCTTTTGGCCTACAATCTGCTTAGGGTCCCCCCTTTGGCAGGTGAAAGGAGGACAGGAGAATAATAAAGAGAGATTCTATTTTCTGAAGCCTGTTTCAGAGGGCTAACGTGCCCCAACATTATAGGAAGGACTATGGGAGTTATGAAACTCCATAGGAATCATGGATGAAAACCAATAGATGAAGCACCAGGATCAGTATGGTGAATTACAGTATGGTGGATGATTTTTTTAAATGTTTAATTGACTATTATTCCTGCACAAATCCCTCTTAGTCATCAGGTATTATCCTTTCTATATATTACTTGGTTTTCTTTGCTAATATTTTGTTGACAACTTTTATGCCTTTTCTTGTGAGAGGTATTGATTTGTAATTTTCTTTTCCTGTCACTTTTTTTCCGGTTTTGTGTCAGGATATTATTGACCTCTTCAAATGTGTTGAGTAGTCTATCCTCATCTGTTTTCTAGATGAGTTTTTATAGAATTGACATTAGATTATTTATTACCAAATAATGTTATAACTAGATAGGTTTAGGGATTTGCTTTTATATCTTCAAACTTAATGTTAATCTTACTATGATAATCATTTCAGGTTTATATTAATAGAATTACCTTAGTTATCTTTTTTCAATTAAAGTAAGTAATTTTACTTAGAAAAATATATTATTCATTTTTCACAGACCAATTTTCATTGCTTTCTTCTATACATATAATTTTCTTGCCATAAATCTAAGGAATTATTCTTTTTCTAATATTTAAATTTTAATGTATTGTTTAAAAAATAAATGGTATTTCAAGTTTAGAAATGGTTTATCATACATTTGTTTTTTTAGAATGGCATTTTTTAATCAAAATTTTAACAAGTTACTCAAGTTTTATACAGTTGGAATGATTATGATTTTTTTAATTTAGTATACTTTAATTAATTCTAACTTATTTCTTATCTAGTCATGCAGATGGATCAATAAAATTTTGGGATGCTTCTGCAAGTAAGTTTCAAATTTTTCCCTGTATAACAACAACCACTGTATTTGGTTGTAGCTGTCCACCATGTTTTAGTTTGGGCAGTTAACATTTCACATATATTTTCAGCATGCATACATAGCTGTATTACAAAAACTATTTCTAACATTGTTACATGAATTTAAAGTATTATCTCTACTTTTCTTCTATAATATAAAACAAACTAGACTAAGTCATTCTTTTTTAGAATGGACAGGGCACTTTGACACTAATAGACACTAGAGTATATATCACCCTTATGCATGCATAATATTTTAAGAAATTAATTTTAAAGAAAATATTTTATCACATTCAGAATATTGCAGTGAATTACAACATGTTCCATATTTTATACTATAATCAATTTTAAGGGCATCTGTCCAACTTAATGGATGTCACTGAAGAATATCACTTAGTTTGCTAATTTTGTGAAACACTGTGTAATACAGGAAATGAGGTAAATTTGAATAATTGAGTTTATATTACTATGTTTTAGTTTTCTATTGTTAAGTAATAAGTTACCACAATTTAACAGCTTAAAACAATAATGATTTATTGTCTCACAGTTTCTATTTATCAGGAATCTGATAATACTTTAACTAGATCCTTTGCTTGAGGTCTCAAGGTGTTGGCTGAGGCTATAGTTCATCTGACTTTCAAGGTTCTCTTCCGGGCTCATGTGATTGTTGGAAGGCTTCATTTTCTTGCATATTTAGAATTCATGGTGGTTTACTGCTTCATGCCCATCAAGAAAGAGTGTCTCTTTACTTCAGGGAGGGCCCCAGTCCCTTTTAAAGGATTCACTTGATTAGGTCAGGTTCATAAAAAATAATCCCTTTGTTGATTAACTCAAAGTCAACTAATTTGGGGCCTTACTTACATCTGCAGTATCATTTCACCATGGTTATGCAATAATAATAATCATGAGTCATGGGAGTGATATCCCTCTGGTCTTAGCACCTAATATAATGCTTATAAGCTATAGCACCTAATATAATGCCTTATCTATTTTAAAATTGTTTTGGTTTGACATAATTCCAGCCTTATAAAAAATTGCAAAAGTGGGACTATAACTATGAAATGAGTACCTTTCTGCCAAATTCCCTAAATCTCAATATATACTACTTTTGTTCCCTTTCTTCTCCTTCCATCTCTCTTCCTCTTCCTCCTTCTTTCTCCCCTCCAGGTATTCATTCTCACATATGTGCATATATATGTACATATATACATATAGCCTTTTTGAGAGTAAAGTTGTAGACTATGCTCCTCTAACACTACATACCCCTAAAAACATTAATGTGCTATTCCGACAAATAAGGGCATTCTCTTACATAGCTAAAATGTAGTTGTCAAAACCAGGAGATTAACATTGATTCAACACTGTTGATGATGAAGATCTATCTAAACTCCAGATCTTATTCAGCATTCAGTGTTCTCTAATTGTCCCAGTAACGTCATTTATAACAAAACAAAATCTAGAATCATTTGTTGAAGTTAGTCATCATATCCTTTTGAGTTTTTTAAAAATCTGGAATAATTCCTGAGTCTTTATTTCATTACATTGACATTGTTGCAAAGTTCAGGCCAGTTATTTTGTTAGAATCTCCTTCAGTCTGGGTTTGACCAGTGTTTCCCATGATTAGAATCAGATTATGTACTTTTTGGCAGGACTCCGGATTTCTAAAACTTTTCTAAAGGATCTTTTATAGAATCAAAGCTTTTTTTATAGAGGAGTTATTATCATGATCTCAAATGGAAAAGCATGCCCCTAAATATTCTTGAAAACATCTCACAAACCAAATTTTATGAGATTATCTCTTTCTTGACACAGAGACAGTCAGAAAATATTCCTTCTAATATAAATATCGGGCAGCGCCTGTGGTTCAAAGGAGTAGAGTGTGGCCCCATATGCCAGAGGTGGTGGGTTCAAACCCAGCCCCAGCCAAAAACTGCAAAAAAATTTTTTTAAAAATCTAATATAAATACAGATTATTGGATTCCCAGTATTACTAACTGGCAAATTAGAATGTTTCTCGTCTGAAGGAGTGCCTAAAAAATCTACTGAGAGAAGTAAACCCTCTGGACGTAGCATAACCCTGTCATCTAGCAATCAAAGGGAAAATTTTTTTTAAAAAATTGAGAAATATCCCTTAGAAAAAAATAACTTCCAGTATTTACAGTGTGAACTTTCTAACTTTTATTTCAATTGTTTTTAACCAATAAACATTGATAAAAATACCACTTCATGGGACTTTTCTGAGGATCACATTCAATAAATGTTTATTTTTTTCTCTATAGTCTCCCTTGGTACTGTACTGGCATTAGAGAATGATACCAAATACTTACTAGTTAAAATATGATTCATTTTCTCTACTTGAGTTTTGCTTTTGTAGTTTAACAAACATATTTAAAAGCTTAAACAACATCTAAAAATTAAGTTTACATTAGATGATAAGTATGCTTTAATATCTTATAGTAACTCTGCAGATGCTATACAAGCTGAAAACATCAAAAGTGTTTGAAAAGCAGAAGGTAGCAGAAGGAAAGCAAACATGTGAAATTGTAGAAGAAGATCCATTTGCCATTCAGATGATTTACTGGTGTCCAGAAAGCAGAATATTCTGTGTATCTGGAGTATCAGCATATGTAATAATTTATAAGTTCAGCAGACATGAAATTACAACAGAAATAGTGGTAAGTTATTGAAAATATAACTTTCAATCTAAAAGTTTTTAAAATAAAATGATTTTCATAGATTTGTATTATTACTTGGTATGATTTTTAGGCATCACGTGTATAGCATGCAGCCAATAATACAATTCGTAGGCTTTTTAATTGCTATTGTTACCTCATATCACAGATTAAAAAATAATTTGGCTATAAAGACCAAAAATAATTCTTTATAAAAAAAAACTTAAGCTTGTTTTCTAATGTCAAAAATGTACTTAGTATTTTAAGTTAATCTTGCTACAAATTAAACATGTCATATTTTTCTCATTTTTTTTATATTATACAAGTTGTATCTACCTGGACAAATGAGTCAGTTTCTTTTGTTTGCTTATTACCAATACTAGAACTTTAGTATTATCTTTAAAATTTATTTGCGTTTCTTGACAAATAAAAATTGTGTGTATTTATTGTGTATAATATGATGTTTGAAATATGTATATATTGTGGACTATATATCTCTTAAATGTATAGATTTTAGGAAGACATTTAATAATTTGTATATGTTAAGACAAATTAATGAAGGCTTTATCTATTCTTAATTTTTAAGAAGTTTACTTAATTTGTTTTCTTGTCAACTACTATAAATGATTACTTATCAACTACAATATGGTTATTTTTAATGATTTTCTATCTAGTAACTTTTTTAATAGGAGAGAAATATTTATGACACAACAGTATCTAGTCTTAATTTTTAGATCAATGAAATACTCTATTTAGAATAATGGTGCTCTTATGGGTTAAATTAAAGCACCTACCTTTCCTACCCTGTTTAGAAGGTAAAAATTATTTACTACAGGGCTTTATATAAGTTTTATTACCTCAATGGCTAAAATTAACATCTCTCTTTTATAGTGTATTAGTTAAAAGCTGAGGCTTTGAAGTCAGATAAACCTAGATTTTTATTTTCGCTTTCCCACTGGATACCTGTGTGACTTTGAGCAAGTCATAAGTCTACTACTTAGTAGCAGAGTCTGGTTAGGATATAGCTTCATCACCCATGTAAATTCCCATGTAAACAAACAAACAAAAAAAAAGATGGAAAAATGGAAAGTAAAAATAATGCAGAAATACTAATACCAATTTTAGAGCATTCTTACGATGATTATATAAAGACATTATCATAATGAATCAGTAATTGGTAATTGTATTGTTACCACTAGAGTTCTTTTTGTAGTTTTAAGATGATGATGAAAATAATTTTGGTAATATTGCTACATTCGCCACCCTATAATGACATTTTTTGGAAACAATTGTTTTCAATCTCAAAAATGCTTATTTTTACATTATAAAGCAAATATTTTTTTAAGATCAATTTTACTTAAAGCATTTAATATATATTAACCAGTTTGATGAAAATATTTCAAATTGTATATAAAAACAGCACACTGTACCCCATGACTGCAGTAATGCACTCAGCTATGATTTAATAAAAAAAAAAAAAAGCATTTACTATAGTAATGAAGAATGTAGTTTTAAAGCATTTTTAGTTTAGGATTTTGGGGATCAACTTTTATTACTACATAAAAATTATTTTTTTATTCGGTAATTTTGACCAAGCTGATGAAATTAAACAAGAGATAAGATAATTAACCAACCAAACTGTGTAATATGTTTTGGAAAATTTCCACTGAATTAATACAGAGGAAAAATGCAATGAAAAAATCTTAACCTAAAAAAAGCATTATGCAATGTCTTCTTTTTTTTTTAATACACAACAACAGATTCTACACCATACATCCACACACACATAACCACATAGATCCAGTTTAATTTCTTTCACTGGAATAACCATAACCAATTTCTCATTTTATTTTATCACATATCAAATTATAACCTTTACTTTATCTTAAAGAACATATGTAATCTAAAAATCTCTATCTCCACTGGTATATATATAATTTTTATATAATTTGTCTTATAATTCCAAAGAATTTTTATAATTTTCTGTTTTTGTGATTGCCATTAAATAGTCATATAATTCCCTACTTAATTCAATTTAAGATACTTCTCAACTTTAGTATAAATTGAAATCAAATTTATTAATTTGAAATAATTATTAATAATTTCTAAAAAGTAGATATTTTAATGTGATTATTATTATGAATTAGATTAAATTAAAACTTGATTTTTTTTTAAGTCATTAGAGGTACGACTTCAGTATGATGTTGAAGATATTATTACCCCTGAACCAGAAACAAGTCCTCCATTTCCAGATCTCTCATCCCAGCTTCCTTCTTCAAGGAGTCTTTCCGGGAGCACTAACACTGTGGCTAGCGAAGGAGTAACAAAGGACAGTATCCCATGCCTCAAGTAAGAGTTGCTACCACATTTAAGACAATTTCTTATATTAATGATATAATTCTTTGAACTATGACAAATAAAATCACTCTTTTATTAAGTTGTTGTCAAGTGATCTATAATTCAGTGAGGGTACATTGATCTTTTCTTTGAACATCTGTCAATAGGTACAATATTTTCATCCTTCATTTATTAATTCATGTACTTCTTTCCCACAAGTATTCTAAAGAAAACATGGCTTTGATAGAACTGAAAGTTTGGAGGGGAGAAACTTGGCCACTTGCTTGATACTTGCCCATTGAAAAAGTATGTTTATGGAATTTCTGCTACCTTCTTGGAATAAAAAAAAGAAAACAAAGTTTACTGTCGACTACAAGCAGGTTATATCACAAAAAAGAATTTTTCTCCTAATTGTTAGTGTATTGCATAATATTTCTTTCTTTTTTATAAATAGTCCTATTTTTAAGAAACTACATTCTCTTGGGAGGTCTAAACAAAATTTAGCATCATAGCAAATAAAACCTAAAGTTAATAAAAGCCCATAGTAATATTTACCTTAATTGTTATTAGGTTTTTTTGATGATAGTTAATAAATTATTACTTACTGCTTCTATACCATCGAATTAAATGTTTCTAATGTTAACTGGTTGGTGAATTAAACCTAAAAGGGGAATTTCTCAGAGCCACATATGAAAATATCTGCATCCGCTAATCAAGTAACTTTAGACAGCTCATTTTCTTACCCAAGATGACAGTTAAGCTAGTTATCTTACGAAAACTCTTATGGAAAATTTAGAGATAAGATTTCAGGAACAAATTCATACAATTAGCAGCTTCTCTAGTTTTGTGATCATTGATTTTCCTTCCAAAAATTTTCATGTAAAATACAAGGGAAAAAAGGAAATATGTGCATGTATTACTAAGAGGAAAATTTACAAAAAGGAAACATCACCAATAAAATTTTAGCCAGTGGAGAACTTTCATAATGTTATAATTTTATATACTTTATTTTTTCTGTGTTATCTTTGCTTCACTTAATTGATTTCTATTTTAAAGGGGAAAAGAAAATTTTCAACAAAGCTCAGGAAAGTATTTTGTAGATTGATTTATTAACTAAGAAGCCCCATTATTAAAGTGTGAATCTTTTAATGACTTAAATATTTTTCCATTAAACTTTTTAAAAATTAAGGTAAGAATTAAAGTTAGGGATAAGGGAGAAAAAGTGATGAGATCAGCCATGATCTGGTGCTGGAGAAAAATAAAATAAGCAGTAAACATTGTTGAAGTATACTTACATTGACACATTTAATGTTGATTTAAAAAGTAGTAAAGGCAATCTTAAGGGTAATTAAGAGAACCAAAGGGGAAAAAATAAGTATAATTCTATATTGTGTGGTTACCACCTAAAGACCAAATGGTAAACCCAACTTAAGAATATTATTTTGTGAATTATATTATATTATGGATAATTGTTGAGGTACATACTATTCATACTTTCCTAAATTATATGTAGGCATTCATCCAGGTCACTTTTCCTTTGCCGAGTGTAGACTCCCATGTACATTAGTGAGTAAACATTTTCATTTTAGCAATATTACAATTCTTATCAATATTCACATGGTTGTTCAATCATTTGAATTTTTATTTTTTTGCCTTTTTGCTTCCTATTGTGAAAAATGGGTAGTCATCATGGGCCTCATTAAGAGAGTGAGAAAAAATACTTGAAGTAGGTGTGGGAGTTAGCCAAAGAATATCTTGTAGAACAGTGTTCCAAGCAGAAGGAATAGCTATAGCAAAGAACTTAAAGTGCGTGGCATGTTTGAGGGACAGTAACAAAATCAGCATAGCTAGAGTGAGTGAGGTAATAGGATATGAAGTCAGCTAGGTCATAGACAGCCAAATGTAGGCATTGTAGGGACCTTATCTTTTTATTCCAAAAAAGAAATGGGGAGTCATCATAGGTTTTACATCAAAAAGTGACCCTATCAGATTTAAATTTTAAGCAGACTACTATAGTGG
Organism: Galagoides demidoff; assembly: GCA_963574575.1. NCBI lineage: Eukaryota > Metazoa > Chordata > Mammalia > Primates > Galagidae > Galagoides > Galagoides demidoff. Next base: position 14,473 of record CAUYQV010038661.1, on the reverse strand, counting down.
ATCTGTTGAAAATGATTTGGGGATAGAAGGTAGAGTAGAAGCTGAGAGACCAGTTAGGAAGCTATTGGAGTAAACTAATTAGAGATGAATTTAAGGGCTGCCAGATGTAGCAAATAAAATCAGGATACCCAGCTAAATTTGAATGTCAGATAAACATCAAACCCATTTTTGTATCAGTATATCTCAAATGTTTCGCTGTATACTAAAAAAAAAAAAATCTTTTAATCCTTTGTTTGAAATTTAAATATAAGTGAGAGTCCTATATTTTTATTTGGCAGCTGTTACTAGGGTGGCAGAGTAGAGGAGTAAAAACTAGTCAGGTTCTGGATATATTTTAGATAGCATAAGTAGTATTTGATAATTGACTGGTGAGAAAGTATGAGAGACGTATGAGAGAGGAAAACTTATGATTTTATAACTGAATAACTGGAAGACAAAGAGTTGCTATCAATTGGAACAGAGAAGGCTACAGGTAGAGCAGTTTAAAGGAAGAGTCGGAAGTCAGGTGTTGGATAAGTTAAACTATGGGCAGGAAGTTAATGGTTAGTCTTTCTATTGTTATGGTTTATAACTTATTATGTGTAATAAATATTACATAAGAAAAATAATTTAAAATACTTTTCTCAAAAAACGAATGATGAAGGCCAGTTAAATTTGTAGATTTTAATAACTGAAAACCTACTTAAATTACCAACTAATCATAAGTGGTTCAGTATATTTTAGGAAGCTAAAACATTGTCCACCGGAGTGCTGCCCCAATGACTGGTAATGTATTTTTCTGCAGGACAAACCTGTATAAATTCTTAAGTTTGAACATACTTCTCTTTCTTCTAGTGTTAAGACACGACCAGTGCGGATGCCTCCAGGATATCAAGCAGAACTTGTTGTTCAGTTGGTGTGGGTAGATGGTGAACCTCCCCAACAAATTACTAGTCTTGCTGTAAGCTCAGCATATGGAATGTAAGTAATTAAACTTTCCTTCTGATTTGTATCATTTGTATCCATTTGTATCTGGATTTTTATTAGATTGAATATGGTATAAAGAAAAATCATAATTTAAACTTAAACTGTGGTTATTCTTTTTTGAACTCAAACATATGATATGTTTTCAGTTTTGATATTAAGAGATTGTTATAATGTTATTACACTTGTACTTTTTTATTTGTGCATTTTTGTATTTTCTGTCTTTTTTCTGTATACAGCATTTTGGATACTTTCTTTTGACTTGCCTTTTAGAGTTCATTAATTCCCTCTTCAACTGTGTCAAATCTGATAATAGATACCAAGTTCAGTTTCAGTTATTTTTTCAGTTCTAGACCTTCTATTTGATTTTTCTGAAGTTTCCTGTTCTTTTCCCATGTTATAATTCCTATCCTTATTTCCTTGAACATATTGAATGTAGTCTTTATATATGTTTTTGATTCCATATTTGGTATTTAGACTATTACTTTTTTCACTTTGAGAGTTACAATATATTATATACATGTATTCCAGTTTGTTTTTTTGGTTGCTTATGTTTTTTAGTTGAATAATAAACATTATAATTTGCTGTTATAGGTAATTTTTATCTTCCTCTGGAAAGTATTTTCTGTGAAAGTTTAGGTTAAGAGACTATAGGAGGCTCAAAACAACATAATTTAATCAGATATAAGATCTTTGAAAGTTGGATTTTATTTCCCTTCAAGTCTAATTTCATTCCAGTTAATCCTTATTCATATGCTGTAGCCTTCCACAGTGGTTGTGTCAAACTATATCCTCCCACCAGCAACATATTGGTTTCTTATGGCCTTTTTAACAACAACATATAACTAAACTTCAGCATGATTTTCTTGTATCTTAAGTGAAATTTAATTATTTTTCTTTATTATGATATTTCTGTTTCTATTCTTTGTCCATTTGTCTGCAGAGTTGGTTTTTATCTTAGAGATTTGTAAAATCTGTTTATATATTAGGAAGTTAACTTTCTCTATGATATAATTTGCAAATATTTTCCCTACTTTTGTTTGCTTTATGATTTTATTTAGGATAGTTTCCTCTTTCCCATGTATAACATTTAAAATAATTCTATTTTTTAATTTTTCTTTTATGGCTTGGATTTTGTGTTATACTTAGAAAGGCATTAACTTTAAGATAACATAATAAACAATGATTATGGTTCCTCTAATATATTTATTTTGTATATTTACATATTTAATCTATCTAGAATTTAACCATAACATATGAAATATGGATTAAACTATATTTTTCCCTGATGACTAAGAATTATACCAATATCACTTCCTGGACACATATTTTTTCTACTAATTTAGAATCAACTTTTATCAAAAAATACATTTCCTTATGTATTTTGCTATATGTCTTTCTTTTTTAAAGAAAGAAAAGTGAGACAGAGTCCCACTTTATTGCCCTCGATAGAGTGGGTAGAGTGCTGTGCAGTCACACAGCGCACAGCAATCTCCAACTCCTGAGCTTAGGTGATTCTCTTGCCTCAGCCTCCTGAGTAGCTGGGACTACAGGTACCTGCCACAACACCTGGCTATTTTTTTGTTGCAGTTTGGCCAGGGCCGAGTTTGAACCCACCACCCTCCATAATGGGGCCAGCGCCCTACCCACTGAGCCAAAGGCGCCTCCCGTATATTTCTGTACTTCCTAAGCTAAGTCTGGTGAACCTCAAGAGAACTCCTTGAAGCCAGTAAAGAGAAGTACATGAAAAAAAAGTCTTATCTTTGTGTTCCTGGAGTTTTCTGAAAGTGATAGGATATATGTGAACATAGATGTCGAATGCTTGCTTCTTGACTAGAAAATTTTATGGTAAGAAAGGGGCCCTTAATAGGTGATGGAAGAAGGAAGCAACTGAACCAGTTTGATGAAAATATTTCAAATTGTATATGAAAACACCACACTGCTGTACCCCATGATTGCATTAATGTACACAGCTATCATTTAATTAAAAAGAAAAGATCTATAATTAAAAAAAAAAAGAAGAAGGAAGTGACTATGGAAAACTTCTATTATTTAATATGGTAAGAATGTATGATTAAGCTCTAGCCCAAGAAATTATTATAGAAGATGACTGGGCTCAAGCCATTTTCATCTTAAAAGAGATTGACCTTAAAGAGATTTACCTTCAAAGGCAAAGGACGTAAGAATTAAGAGGCTATGAAGATGTATCAACACATTTCCCATGTAAGGCAACTGTGAAGGTGACACTCACCAGAGAGTCTCTGAAGAACCTATACTTGTATAAGGAAAACATCTTGGACACCCAACTCCTGGAGCAGTGATTCTTATCCTTCCTAATGCCACAAACCTTTAATACAGTACCTCATGTTGTGGTGACCCCCAACCATAAAATTATTTTCATTACTACTTCATAACTGTAATTTTGCAACTGCTATGAATCGTAATGTAAGTATCTGATATGCAGGATGTATTTTCATTGTTACAAAGGGGTCACAACCCACAGGTTGAGAACCTCTATCCTAGAGAGATTTACTTGCCAAAAAAAATAAAATCTCAGTTAATGTGGCTACTGGAGTATAGTCTACCAAGTTTTAAAGAAATAAATCATGCAATATTACATAAAAATTTTCCTGAGAATTATGAAGGATAAAATCATGCACATCTCATTATGAGGCCAATATAACTTGATGCAAAAACTGGAAAAGACTATTATAAAAAGAGAAAATTATAATTCTATATCACTTATAACATAGATGAAAAAGTCCCAACCAACATATAAAGAACTCCAGCAACTAAAAAGGATAACATAACCAAATTTGGTTTACACTAGGAATGCAAGCTTTGTGTAACATTTAAGCTAAGCAATATAATTTACCACATTAACAGGATAAAGTAGAAAAATCATAGCTGCCAGGAATGCATAAAGCAAGAGCATTTGATAAAATTTAAAATTAATTTACTATTTTTAAAGAAACTATTTAATAACTATAATAAGAAGAAAAAAAATTTTTTTAAGATAGAGTCTCACTTTGTTGCTCCCAGTAGAATGCTGTTGTATCACAGCTCGCAGCAGCCTCAAACTCCTGGGCTTAAGCAATTCTTTTGCCTCAGCCTCCCAAGGAGTGGGGACTATAGGTGCCCGCCATGATGCCTGTCTATTTTTAGAGACAAAGTCTTGCTCTAGCTCAAGCTGGTCTTTTCCTGAGCTCAGGAAATCCACCCACCTCCGCCGCCCAAATGCTGGGATTAAAGGCATGAACCACTGTGCTTGGCCTAGAAAATTTTCTTAATCTGATAAATTACAGCAAATATCATACTCTATAATGAAATACCGGAAGTTTTACCTTTGAGATTAAAAATAAAGAGAATTATCTTAGTCCATTGATCTTCTTTAACAAGATACCTTAGACTGTGTAAGTTGTAAACAACAGAAATTTATTGCTCACACTTCTGGAGGTTGAGAAACCTTAGACTGTGTAGTTTTAAACAACAGAAATTTATTGCTCACACTTCTGGAGGTTGAGAAACCTTAGACTGTGTAGTTTTAAACAACAGAAATTTATTGCTCACGCTTCTGGAGGTTGAGAAACCTTAGACTGTGTAGTTTTAAACAACAGAAATTTATTGCTCACACTTCTGGAGGTTGGGAAATCCCAAGATTAAAGTGCCAGCATATTCAGTATCTGGTGAGACTTTGCTCTCTATTTCAAAAATGGTACCTTCTGTTTGCATCCTCACATTGTAGAAGGGGCAAACAACAAGCTCCTTAGGGCTCTTTTGTAAAAAAAAAAAAAAAAAACTAGTATTGGGGAGGGACCAAGATGGCAGCTAAGTAACAGCTTCTTTACAATTGGGAGCAGTGAGATTGGGGAGAGAAGACTCCAGGCATCTCTGGCTTGTTGGTTCTGCCCAGAAACATCCCTCTGGGGACTCAAGGAGACAGCAAAAGACTTTTAGACCCCAAGAAGAGGACAAAAGAAGTAGAGAAGTGACAAGTGATTGCGTTCATTTGGTCTGAGGCTGTGGCTGCCACAGCTGTACCTACAACAGCAATGAAATTGCAGACAGGGAAGGCTTTCCCTGTGGGTTGTTTTGTTTTTTGGACTTGGGCACTCAGTTGAATTACCTTGGGAGAAGTTGGGCAAGAGTGCAGGTGACTTTAAGCATTGTCCAGCATCTGGAACTGAGCTGCTGGGCCAGAATTAAGCTAACATTGTTTGGCTGTGGGCCATGTGCACAGCCATTGTGGGAGAACTGCCCCTGCAGGCTTTGTCCTTAGTGTTGCAGAATGAGGGTGGGGCTGGGAGACCTTGGGCAAGTGATCTAGTGACTGTGAGCAGCACCAAAAGCTGGGACTGAGATGCTGGGGAAGAGCAGAGCTTTCAGTGTTTGGCAATGGGAGGGCTGCCTTGCAGCCTTGGCCCTCAGAGACATAGAGTGAGGCCAGTTTTGGTGCACCAGATAAGTGGGCAGCTGCTTCAGGAGAGATCCCAGTGACAAGTGCTTTCTTAGGAAAGCTTCTGCTTAGCCAAGGTTTACGGTTTAAATTGTCATTTAAGCAGATTGAGGAGAGAGTCAGGATCTTAACCCTGTGGGGTTTGAGGGCAAAGAAGTCAGCAGAGGCCTCTGGTCTCCATCTCATACAGCTGTATCAACATTCTGATTAGCATCTCATACTCCAGAAGATCACCTGTTGCCCAGACAATAATCATCAAGATATATATCTGCTTTGGGGTTTTTTCTTTTTTTATTTCAGCATTTTCCCCCTCTATTTTTCTTTTCTTTCTCCATTTTTCTAGTTTAAATATAATTTTCTATTGTCTTCTTTAATAATAAGAATTTTTTGCTATTGTTTCTGCCCCTGTTATTTGGTTTTCCTCCCAATTTTATCTCTTAAAGTTATCTATTTATTTGTTTTAGTTTGATTTATAGTATTTTTGTCTTTCCTCTCTATTTGGTGGAGGTAGGGTACCATATCTGCTCAGACTGGCAAAGAGCTGCTGACCTCAAGGAAACCATCCAATGCAGCACCCCTGGAACTTGGGGGGTTTTAAGTTGTGGATCAAAATACTGTGTTGTACAACTTTATTACTCCTATCTCCCTCTTTCTGTGACTCTCTTATTTTTGTCAATATTCCCTTTTACTCACCTCCTCTTTTTTCTCTCTTTTCTTTTTTTTTTTAATCTTTTTTTCCTTCTTGCTCTTTAATCTTCTAATCCTTTTAGTACTTTACAAAAAGGACTCATCAAAACCTTAGGCCAGAGGCATGGTAACTTAAAGAGTAAGAGGAGGTGAAAGGAAAATTAGGGCAAGGAAACAGAAAAAAGAAAACACTTATGGAGAAGAATCAGAAGAAAAATCCTAGAAACATGAAAAAACAGTCCAGAGCAACCCCCCACCCCCATGGGGCCATGTGGTAGCTACTGCAGAGGATTCCACCTATGAAGAAATGTTAGAAATGGCAGAAGGGAAATTTAAAATACAGATGATAAAAACATAAACAATGAAGGAAATGGCTGAGAAAGTGGAAAATAACCAAAAAATAATGTAGGAAATTTCTGAGAAACTGGAAAATAAACAAAAGGAAATGCAAAAACAGAATCAAATAAGAGATGAATGATATGAAGAATATAGAAAGGATATAGCAGAGCTGAAAGAACTGAAGCAGTCAATTGAGAACTTAAAGATGCAATAGAAAATATCAACAGCAGATTAGACCATGCAGAAGAAAGAATCTCAGAGGTAGAGGACAAAGCTCTTGAGATAACTCAGATAGTTAAAGATGCAGAAAAGAAGAGAGAGAAAGCAGAAACATTCACTGACAGAGTGATGGGACTTTATGAAGCATTCAAATATACAAGTTATAGGTATCCCAGAAGGAGAAGAAGAATGCCCCAGAGGAATGGAAGCCATACTCGAGAATATTATAAATGAAAATTTCCCAAATATCACCAAAGATTCTCAGACACTCCTTTCAGAGGGATATTGGACCCCAGGTTGCCTGAACTCAGATAGAGCTTCTCCAAGGCACATCGTGATGAGCCTGCCCAAAGTCAAGACAAAAGATTTTGCACTGCCAGAAGTAAACACCAATTGACCTACAGGGGCAGATCCATCAGGGTGACTGCAGACTTCTCTGATAAAACTTTTCAAGCCAGAAGACAATGGTCATCTACCTTTAATCTACTTAAACAAAGCAATTTCCAGCCCAGAATTCTATATCCCACTATGCTAAGCTTTAAAGTTGATGGAGAAATCAAATCTTTTACTGATATGCAAACATTTAGGACATTTACCACAACAAGACAAACTCTACAAGAAATACTTCAACCTGTTCTATACACTGACCATCACAATGGACCACCAGCAAAGTAAGCACCCAGAAATTAAAGGACAGAACCTAACTTCCACAATGATGCAAAAGATAAAACTAAACAATGGATTTTCATGGGCGGTGCCTGTGGTTCAAAGGAGTAGGGCACTGGCCCCATATACCAGAGGTGGCAGGTTAAAACCCAGCCCCGGCCAAAAACTGAAAAAAAAAAAAGGATTTTCACAAAATAAAATGAATAGAATCCTACCACACTTATCAATTATCTCAATAAATGTTAATAGCTTGATTTCTCCACTGAAGAGGCATAGACTGCCTGATTGGATTAAAAACACAAGCCATCCATCTGCTGCCTGCAGGAAACACACTTAGCCCCAAAAGACAAATTAAAACTCAGAGTTAAGGATTGGAAGACAATTTTTCAGGCAAACAGAATTCAGAAGAAAAGAGAGGTTGCAGTCTTATTTTCAGATATAAGTGGATTTAAAGCAATGAAAGTCAAAAAAGACAAAGATGGACACTTCATTTTGCCCAAGGGAAAAATACAACTTGAAGACATTTCAATTCTAAATATTTATGCACCCAATTTAAATGCTCCCAGATTCTTGAAACAGACCTTAATTAATCTGAGTAATATGATATCCTATAACACCATAATAACAGGGGACTTTAAAACTCCTCTTACAGAGCTGGACAGATCCTCTAAACAGAAATTAAACAAAGATATAAGGGACTTAAATGAGACCCTAGAACAACTGTGCTTGATAGATGCATATAGAACACTCCATCCCAAAACTAAAGAATATATATTCTCCTCATCAGCCCATGGAACATTCTCCAAAACTGATCATATCCTAGGACACAAAACAATCTAAATAGAATCAAAAGAATTGAGATTTTACCTTGTATCTTCTCAGTCCACAAGGCATTAAAGGTGGAACTCAACTCAAACAAAAACATTCACCCTCACTCAAAGACATGGAAATTAAACAACCTTATGCTGAATGACAGGTAAGTGCAGGAAGAAATAAAAGAGAAATCATTAACTTCCTTGAGCATAACAATAATGAAGACTCAAGGTACCAAAACCTGTGGGATACAGCAAAAGCAGCCCTGAGAAGAAAATTTATCGCTTTAGATGCCTACATCCAAAAAACAGAAAGAGAGCGCATCATCAAACTCACAAGCCATCTTACAGAATGGGAAAAAGAAGAACAATCTAAGCCTAAACCCAGCAGAAGAAAAGAAATATCCAAAATTAAATCAGAGATCAATGAAATTGAAAACAAAAGAATCATTCAGAAAATTAATGAAACAAGGAGTTGGTTTTTTGAAAAAATAAATAGATAAGCCCTTGGCCAGACGAACTAGAAGTAAAAAAGTAAAATCTCTAGTAACTTCAATCAGAAATGATAAAGGGGAAATAACAACTGATGTCACAGAGATACAAGAGATCATCTCTGAATAGCTGCCTGGGGCTGGATTCGAACCTGCCACCCTTGGTATATGTGGCTGTTGCCCTGTTGACTGAGCTACAGGAGCCACCAGTTCATTTTATTTTAATTGACAAATAATAATTGCATATACTTGTGGGGTACAAAGTGATATTTCTTTTTTCTTTTTTTTTTTTTTTTTAGAGACAGTCTCACTTTATCGCCCTTGGTAGAGTGCTGTGGTGTCACAGTTCACAGCAACCTCGACTCCTGGGCTTAGGAGATTCTCTTGCCTCAGCCTCCCAAGTAGCTGGGACTACAGGAGCCTGACACAATGCCTGGCTATTTTGGGGGTTGCAGTTTGGCTGGGGCTGGGTTTGAACCTACCACTCTCATATATGGGGCCAGTGCCCTACCCACTGAGCCACAGGCACTGCCCCAAAGTGATATTTCAATGCATGTATATATTGTAGAATGATTAAATTAGTAATTGGCATATATATGAGCTCAAATATATATTATTTCTTTGTGGTGAAACATTTATTTTATTTTATTATATATTTTTTGAGATATAGTCTCACTCTGTTGCCCTAGGTAGAGTGCTGTGCTGTCATAGCTCACAGCAACCTCAAACTCCAGGGTTTAAGAGATCCTCTTGTTTCAGACTCCTGAGTAGCTGGGACTATAGGCACCCACAACAATGCCCTGTTAGAAACATTTAAAATTCTGTTTTATGGTCCTGGCTACTCTAGAGACAAAGGTGGAAAGATTACTTGAGCCCAGGAATTTGAGCCCAGCTGGGATGAAATAGTAAGAGCTGATCTCCAAAAAAATGTAGTTGGCCATGTGCAATGGCTCAGGGCTGTAATCCTAGCCCTCTGGGAGGCTAAGGGGGGTGGATTATTTGAGCCTAGGAGTTCAAGCTCAGTCTGAGTAAGATTGAGGCCCCTCCCCCCAGTCTCTACTAGATAAATAGTAAAGCATTTACTAGCTGGGCATTGTGGTGGGTGCCTTTAGCCACTTGTGAGGCTGAGGCAAGAGGATTGCTGAGCCCAAGAGTTTGAGGTTGCTGTGAGCTATGATGATACAATTGTACTCATGGCACTCTAACCTGGACTACAGAGTGAGACTTTGTCTCCAAAAACAAAAAAAAGGCCTGGCATGGTAGCTCACGCCTGTAATCCTAACACTCTGGGAAGCCAAAGCAGGTGGACTGCCTGACCTCACAAGTTCAAGACTAGCCTGAGCCAGAGCGAGACCTCGTCTCTAACAATAGCCAGGCATTGTGACAGGCCCCTGTAGTCCTGGCTACTCAGGAGGCTGAGAAAAGAGAATCACTTGAGCCCAAAAGTTTGAGGTTGCTGTGAACTGTGATGCCACAGCACTCTACCAGGGATAACAAGGTGAGAGACCCTGTTTCCAATAAATAAATAAATAAATACATAAATAAATAAAATAAAAATAGAAAAATGAGGTAGGTGTTATGGTGAGCATCTGTAGTCACAGATACTGTAGGTGAGGCAGGAGGATTGCTTGAACCCAGAAGTTTGAGGTTACTGTGAGCTAGGCTAAGGCTGCAGTATTCTAGTCCAGGCCACAGAGCAAGACTCTGTCTCAAAAAAAAAAAAATCCCTTATTTTAGCTATTTTGAAATATATAATACACATACATTATTATTATTATTATTATTTTTGAGACAGACATTTCTATGTCACCCAGGAATTTGAGGTGAGTGCCATGGTATCACAGCTCATGACAACCTCAAACTCCTGGGCTTAAGCGATTCTCTTGCCTCAGTTTTTCTATTTTTAGTAGAGATGGAGTCTCCCTCTTGCTCAGGCTAAGCTCAAGCAATCCACCCGCCTCAGCCTCCCAGAATGCTAGGATTACAGGCATGAGCCACTGCACCCGGTGGATTCTTGCTTCTTCATTCTTGTGATACTAAGAAGAATATTTTCCAACTCATTCTGGGTTAATACAAAAGATGTAAAGTCTCTATCTTTTTAAATGGCTGAATACTATTCCACGATATACATATGAACTTTAATAACAAGGTTTCTTTTTTTTTTTTTTTTTTTTTGAGACAGAGCCTCACTATGTCACCCTCAGTAGAGTGCTATGGCATCAGAGATCACAGCAGCCTCAAATTCTTGGGCTTAAGTGATTCTCTTGCCTCAGCCTCCCAAGTAGCTGGAACTACAGGCGGCTGCCACAATGCCCAGCTATTTTTTGTTGCAGGTGTCATTGTTTAGGTGGCCCAGGCTGGGTTCGAATCCACCAGCTTCAGTGTATGTGGCCAGCACCATGACCACTGTGCTATAGGCGCCGAGCCATTACAAATTAATTTCTGGCAAATGAGACAAGTTAAGTTTACCTTCTCAGATGGCTAAAGATTTTTACTGATATTTGTGGAAAGGACAAGATTTTTCATTTGCTCACTCACCAGAAAGGTCTCCCCTCACCCAACCTAAGATATCAGTCAAGTGACTCACCACCAAAACTAATAATTCTTTTTTTTTTGGCCGGGGCTGGGTTTGAACCCGCCACCTCTGGCATATGGGGCCAGTGCCCTATTCTTTTGAGCCACAGGTGCTGCCCTTAATAATTCTTTTATAACTTACAACCAATAAATCTTTTATGGCTTATTTACAGATGCATCTCCAAATAGGCCATAATAAGATGCAGCCCTTCCAGGATTCAGAGCCATTGTGAAGAGGAGCTTTCAAAGGCATAGAGGTCAAGACCTGTTCTGTTTATTCCCTGCTCTCCCCAGAACCCTGCTGGTTTTTTCTAAATCAAATTAATTGAAATGAATAAATAACCAGCCAGGATTTAAAAAAAAAAAATCCAGAGCCATTCCCAAAAGTAATAAAAAGAAAGAAACAGGAGGCTGAGGTCTAAGCCCAGGAGTTAGAAGTTGCTGTGAGCTGTGTGATGCCACAGCACTCTACCAAGGGCAATAAAGTGAGACTCTGTCTCTACAAAAAAATAAATAAATAAAATAAATAAAAAGAAAGAAAGACAGATAATCCCCAGAGAGTTGGCACTGTCACCATAATCCTATAGCTAAAAGCGATGCAATGCATGTTTCTGTCTGGCCATATTTGGGGAGCCTCCAGTCTTTTGGTTGGGTGCCTTCACATGCAGGCCCAATAACCCATGTGCCCTGGCCAGGGTGGAAAGCCAAGCCTAGTTCCCAGGACATCCCAGCACTTCAAGAGCCCAAGGTGTGAAGATTACTTGATCCCAAGGTTGTGAGGATTACCTGATCTGAATTATTCTGCCTAGAAAAGCCAGCTCACTTTTTCCATAGGAGCCTAGGAGTTAGAGACCAGCTGGGGTAACATAGAGAGACTCTGTCTCTACAAAAAATAAGAAAAATTAGTCAGCCATGGTGGCATACACCTGTAGTCCCAGCACTTTGGGAGCCTGAGGCAGGAGGATCCCTTGAGCCCAGAAGTGTGAGTTTGTTGTGAGCTATGATGCCATGGCACTCTACCGAGGGTCACAAAGTAAGACTGTCTAAAAACAAAAAAAAAAAAAAAAGACAAACAGCCCAGAAAGCTGTCACAGTGGGCAGTGGGACAAGGAGAATACTGCTTGTCACTTTGTGTCTTATGCCCCTAGCCTGTTAGTCTCGCTGCTTACACCCCTTCGCTGGCAGAGACCAGAGAGAATATTCTCATTGGTCACAAAGCCAAGCTCTCTGGGTCTCTTTGCTTTTTTGTCTCAACAATGGGGGCCCATTGCTGTCTATAGAGAACATATCTTGCTCTTACTCTTTAAACCTATCTGGGTTTTTTTTTTTGCTTTGTTTTGTTTTTTTGTTTTTTTGAGACAGAGTCTTACTCTGTTGTGCTGGGTAGAGTGCTATGGTGTCATTGCAGCTCACAGCAACCTCAAACTCTTGGGCTTGAGCAATCCTCTTGCCTCAGCCTCAGTAGCTGGGACTACAGATGTGTGCCACTAAACCCGGCCAGCCTATCTTTTTCCTTCTTAATAAACTTGGCTTTACGCTTGCCTGGCTTTGGTGAGTCTAGTCATTCTTCAGCCATGAGTACACCAAGAATCAAGGACACAGACCTGAAGCCCCAACATTTTGGGACCCAGGCAACTGCCTTGAAATCCGACATTCTTGGTTCCATGACATGGATTAACCTGATCTGAATTATTCTGCCTAGAAATCCAGCTCACCTTTTCCATAAAGACTCTCTAACTTGGATGGCTTTCCAGGAATACCTACTTGGATGTATCATTCTCGAAGAAAAGCTGTGGAAAATCCAAAATGAAACTCATCTAGTCTCCACAGACGAAGACTCCAACACCAGAGACAAATACGTACTCCCTTGGAGGGTCTCTGGAACCAGTTCAAGTGGCCTCCTCCTGCTGTGGCACCTTCAGATAAGTGGTACAAACGGTCTATCTAAGGGCAGGACACCTTTTGTCCTGGCAAACCAAGCTGCACACGCACTACAGCTTAACTAAATCTGCTGCATGTCTGTCCACCAAGTCATTGGGCAGAATCCAACCGATAAGGTGGGAAATGTGGAGAAACATCTCTCTTGCTATTGAGTAAGCAACATTCCACAGTCCCACAGATAAGAGGCACCCTTCTCACACTCAGATGGTCACAAGAGTCTAGCTGATCCAGCATTTCCTCAAACCCTCATGACCTGTACCTTCCGGGGTTATATTCACTTACCTTAGTAATGTGGTCCTAGACACCTTTCCTATTTAAATTGCTCATACTCATGGAGAGGGTCCCGACACTGGGTCCCTTCCTACTTCTCAATGCAAACATGATTTTGTCATCCCTCAACCAGCCACGAGAAACACTAGTCAGAAACTGAACTTTTGTCAACTTCCGTTCACTTGACAGGACCTTGACTTTGCTTTCCTCAATCCAAAAAATTATATCTTGACTAAATTTCTCCATCCGCCATCACTTCAGACCACCCTTCCTTCCCTTACAAGCCTATTTTGCTGAGGACGTCCACAATAGGAGATTAATCTCCTAGTGGGCCCAACAAAGAAAGCATCCTGTCCCGCCCTTTGGCACACAATTGAGATAGCAGTGCACTTCAGCCCAGAGTGGGGCTCTCTAATTCTAGAAAATGTCAATTCTTCATTTGCTGACCTCTTGATCGATCCCTTACTTACAGCCATGTTGGCAGCCCAAGGAGATGAATGGTGTGGCACAAAGTTCTGGGGAAGAGAACTTCATGCCACTGACAAATCAGCTCCTGTCCGGCTAGACAAAATCAAGTTTGCCACTCAACACTTTCTCCAGAGTGGGGAATGTACTGGGTGTGTGGCACCCAAGCATACTGGGTGCTGTCCCCTCACTGGAGAGACCATTGCTCCCTGGGCCCAGTGTATCCAGATATCCAAATTGCCCAAGATTCAGCCACCCTGCCTTTTCAGACATGCAACCAGGGCTGCTTACACAAGTGGACGCTTCCCTTAATTCCCCTTTTTGCCTTTATTGGAAGGGCAGTTGCTGTCCGAGTAACCATAGGAGGCATATCCCTGGGCCTGCAACAGTCTTTGGCCACAGAGGCTGCAGGAGGCCCCATGCCCATGAGGAAACTTGTCACAGGCTTGTCTTTTTTTTTTTTTTTTTTTTTTTGAGACGGAGCCTCAAGCTATCCCCCTGGGTAGAGTGCCATGGCATCACAGCTCATAGCAACCTCCAACTCCTGGGCTCAAGCGAGTCTCCTGCCTCCGCCTCCCAAGTAGCTGGGA